>CAUYRH010018569.1:0-35297 GCA_963574655.1 Perodicticus potto
TCCTCTTCACGTTGTCCACACATTTTGACAATTTCATCTTCACAGACGGCCAAGGGAGGACAAGTTCAATTTCATTTAAATAACAGAAAACTGGCCCAAGAATAGGCAAATTGGTTGCTCTATTAAGAACCTGCCCAAGGGGCAGCGCCTGTGGCTCAAAGGAGTAGGGCGCTGGCCCCATATACCGGCAGTGATGGGTTCGAACCCGGCCCTGGCCAAAAACTGCAAATAAAAAGTGTTAAAAAAAAAAAAAAAAAAAAAAAGAACCTGCCCAAGTTAGGGAACGCAATATCTTTTGGAATCATAGATCTGGTATGAATTGAGAATGATTTGGCCATTGATTGAGTTAATTAGAAAACCCATTTATGGGAATATTCAACCAGCAGGGTGAGGCTCTTGATTGTATGTAACCAAAACTTGAACTAGATTTTATGAAAAAGGAGATTTGACTGATATTGGTAACTAAGGAGCCAAAGGGGTCCACTTGACCTTGGGCATATGTGGCTTCTGGCCTCTTAGATTTGCTACCTTCTGCCTGGCTTTCTTTTCTTTTCTTTCTTTCTTTTTTTGAGACAGAGTCTCACTATGTCACCCTCTGTGGAGTGCTGTGGCATCACAGCTCACAGCAACCTCCAAATCCTGGGCTTAAGTGATTCTCTTGCCTCAGCCTCCCAAGTAGCTGGGACTATAAGCACCTGCCAGAATGCCAGGCTATTTTTATGTTGCAGTTGTTTAGTTGGCCCAGGTTGGGTTCAAACCCACCACACTCAGTGTACGTGTATGTTGCTGGTGCTGTAGCCACTGTGCTACGGGCGCCAAGCCTGCCTAGCTTTCATTTCATCCTCTCCCTAGAAGGTGGCACAGTGGCTCCCAGGAGTTCAGATGTATGTGGCCTTCAATGTTCATGGTTACAGGGTAAGAGCCGCTGTCTCTCACAACAGTCCTGGAGCATTAAGATTGGTTCATTTTGAAGAGGGGGCCCTTTGCCCACCTAGTCACTGTGCTCAGGGACACAGGCTTGCTTCTCTGAGTGACAGCCTGGGTTCCCATATGGATGGGTGGAGGGGTCCCTCCCCAAAGGAAAAGGTACTGGATGGATCTGAAAAATGCCTGCCCATGACAGTAATCATCGACAGGCCTAAAAATAGAGCTCAGAAGCACCGGCTCCATGTTTATTTGTATTGTTTGATCCTTAGTCTCTATTCTCTGCCCAATTGGTGTGTTCAGTCTGTGAAGCAAACACACCAGAAGTGGTGGGAATGTATAAAAGTGTCTAAAAGTCAGTGTACACACCCGTGCTTGGGTTTGGAAGACTGAGGATTAATAAAGAAGTAAGCTAATGCCAGGATGCTTGGAAGGAGCTGTCTCACTCTTTTAGAGATTTAAAGGAATGCAGATTTATTGTTCAGAAGTTTGAAATGGGTCTTTCTCATGTAAAATCAAGGTGTCAGTAGGGCCGAGTTCCTTTTTGGAGGTTCCGGGAAGAATCTATTTTTTTTGGAGGAGCTGTTATATTATGAAGAAGTTCATAAAAGGATCACAGACCAAAAAATATTGAGAGAGTTTGTTCCCTGTTAAGATCAAAAATACTGAGTTTGACCATGCTGCTGTCTCTAGAAGATTACATTTGAATTACGGTGCTATGAAATGCAGCATCATCTGAGCTTAAGGTGACGGCTGATGGGCAAACTAAGAAACACACACTTGCAGCAAGGAAACTAATACCTGGAGTTTTATCTCAACCATTTGAATGTAAAGGAAAAAACCCATTGGTATAGTTTGAAAAGGAAAAAATCCCATTGCTATAGTTTGAGTGTCCAAAACTCATGTTGGAACGGAATTGCTGTTGTGATATATTAAGAGGTGAGGTTGGGTGAGGTGATTAGGTAAACAGATTAATCCATTCATGGATTAATGGATTAATGGATAATTAAGGGAGTAGGTCGGTTATCTTGAGGTTGGGTCTGTTACAGAAGCCACTTTGGCTTTCTCTTTCACTCCTCTCATCCTGCAATGGCTTTGGCCTTGTTACAACAATGAGAAGGTCCTTGCCAGGAGAGCCCTCTCAGTGTTGAACTTCCCAGCCTCCAGAACAGCAAGAAATAAGTTTCTTTGTGGGCGGCACCCGTGGCTTAAAGGAGTAGGGCACCGGCCCCATATGCAAGAGGTGGTGGGTTCAAAGCCGGCCCTAGCCAAAAACTGCAAAAAAAAAGAAAAAAAAAAAAAAGAAAGAAATGTCTTTGTATTACAAATTATGCAGCCTATAGTATTTGGTTACGGCAACAACAATGATTATAAAACAAAATAAAACAAACAAGAAACAAACACTAGGTGTGTTTTCATGAGGTTCTTTTTGTTACTGAGAGTCCTAGCTGGAAGAAAGAAATTCAGTAAGTGAAATGGAACAAGTGCAAAAATTTTCAGCATTATGGAAACTTGCAAACCTCAAAACAGCTCTGCTATTATCTGCCCAATTTTTATATAAATTAGTTTTCTATTGAAATGTCCTCATACTTCAATTGAGTAAAACTATAGAAACAAAGACAGTAGTGAAAAGACTCCTATATGAAGTATTAAGGAGTTGATAAAGGAACACTTTTTATCTGAGCATGGCACCATCACATAAAAATATGTGCAAGGGGACAGAAGAAAAAGATGTCCTGTCTTGGTTATAAGGTATTTATAGATTTTTAGTACATTTGCTTTTGTCTAGAACAGTGGTCTTGAGAACTTTATGGTGCAAATTGTAGAGGAGTTGTTGAATCCCAGATGGCTGGGCCCTACCCCCAGAGTTTCTAATTCAGCAGGTCTATGGTGGTCCCAATAACTTGCATTTCTAGAAATTTCCTGAGAGGTTTTGATGCTGCTCATCTGGATTGCACTTGGAGAACCACTCCTCTAGACCAAACCCAAAGCTAAGCTCTGCATGAGCAGTTTATGAGCTGTGGTTCAGTTGAGAGGTGGGTTGAAGCTGCGCTGAGCTCCTCAGTAGCCAGAGTTTCTAGGAGGGGTGATGGTTTTAATTACAGAATGAACAAGAGGGGTTAGAATTACGAGAGCAAGTGTATGGGTGAATATGAGACTCCAGCTTGTGTGTGGGTAACATGGCAGGGTTTGTATCCTTGTGAGGACACATCAGACAGTAATTAGTCAGATTGTCAGGGATTTCACTAAGTACTCTGGGTTTTAAGACCAAGATTCTGGAAGTGTCTGGGAATTTGAGTGCCAATTAGGATAGAAGTCTCATGAAAGGCCTGATGCATGTATCGGGCTCACAGGAAAGGCTGAAGCCGAAGGCTCTGAGGATTCCCAGTAAGCTGACCTTGACTACAATTAAGGCAGCAAAGCCAATTCTAGCCCCAAGAATAGCAGGCAGGGGTGCAGGGGGATGGTGTATTGCGTCAGGACAAACTCAGAATGCAGACCTCACTACACCTGCTCAGTGCCTGCCATGATCAGAATTAGGGCTGGCAGTCAGGGTCTATCTGGAACACTATTTGTGTTTCTTAAATTTTTTTTGCCATACACTAAGAAATACAAGTTACATAATAGCTTGTTACACCCCCCCACCTCAGTTTCCTAAAATTAAAATTTTAATTAAAATTAAAACACCACATGCAATGCACTTTATTCTGTTTCAGTTTATATATTCTGTCACATGCTATTACTTCATGAAAATAACAAACACCTTTTGCCATCCCATCATTTATTTCATAACCCACTAATGGGCAGAGACCTGAATTTTTCTCATTCGCCCTTCCCCTATGCTGTAGCTGATACACACAGTCTGGCCGGAGAATATGAAGCCGCTTCCCGTCAGTAGGCCCGATGCCCGCTCAGCGCGGCTTCCTGGCAGTCCTCTTCCTGGCTTAGCATCTTCATTCACTGAACTCCTTAGCTTCTAGGGCCTCATGCCTTGAGCGATTTTTAGTTTTGACCTCTTTGGGGATCTCTAAGAACTTTAGGGAAGAGATTTTTGTCCTGTTCCCAGGCCTGGCTTTGGGAACCCCTTCATCTGGGCTCATCCTTCTTCCTCCATTATAGAAGGCAGATTGGAGCTAGCCAACAAAGCCAGTTATGTACCCACTCCTGCCTGCTTCTCCTCATGTCACACCAACCTCATTCCTCTCACTCAGAGTCAGCTGTTTCTTCCTGTTTCCTTTGCTTAATTTCTCTTCTTCTCAACTAAACGTCTGAGATGATGATTTTTAAAAGTCCCTTATTCACTTTATAAACGCTAAATAAAATAATTGCTAATAAGCTCTAGTCGATAACCGTAATGTAGAAAAAGACTGAGGCCAATCAAAGAACAGGCTGGCAAGACAAACAAAAGTCCGGTCAGCCCAAGTTTTCGAAGGAGCAAGCCTTGGGGAAAGTAAGCCATCTATTATGAAAACACAGCCAGAGATGAGCTATTAGTAAGGCACATTTTCCAAAGGCAAGCCTGCGTATTTTGACAGCACTGATAAAACAAGATGTGCTGGGACGAAGGAAAGGTGTCTGTTTCTGAGCCACAACGTGGATCTCTGCCCAGAGATACTTTCTATGGTGTTACCACTTTACAGAATATTGTCACAATGGCCAAGAAATGTCTTAAAATGTGCCCCTCATCTCTCACCATGTTTTTCTTTTCAACCCCAAATGGAGCTTTCATATAGGATTGTTTCCTCTTCCTTTTTTTTTTTTTTTTGGGCTTCTTCCAAATATATTTCTTATTTATTTAACAACAGGAATCAGAAACTTAGTGAGACTGACATGGGCAGAGATGGGCAGAGACGGGCAGAGACAGAGAGAACAGGTCGGTCTTTCTCGGGGAAGGCCCTGCGGGCCTGGGCAACCCCTCCTAAGGGGAGGAGGGTTGTGGGCAGTTGTCAGTGACACCACGAGCAGGTACAATGATTCACTCTTACAAACAACTGCTCCTTAGAGATCACAGTGCACTACAGTCACTTGGGAAATGCAGATTCTCGGACTCTGCCCCAGACACTTTGATCTACTATGGCGGGGATGGGGCCAGCCAAGGATCTGCATTTTAATAGCATTGTCTCCTCCCCACCCTCCCACCCACCCATACATTACAAATGATTTCATCACAGATAGTTCTAAAATTACACTTGGAAAACATTGTCAGGAGATTAAATAGTTTATTTTGAAGGATTTCTGTACCTCTTCCTCAGATGCTCTTGCCTATGAATCTTCGCATCGAAAGGAATAGGAATCTTTTCATATTTCTTCTCCAAGTCGATGAATGCTCCGTTTCCAAAGCTTTTCACGTGACTCTTATCCAGATTGCAAAGGTAGCTCATGCTATGAGAATACAAGAATAAGCAGAGGACCAACGTCACCCCAGGCCCAATGACACCGTCCACAGCAGCACCTGTCCCCACGCACAGTCAAGAGTCCCCCTTCCTTTCGCCTCTGAACATTCAATCACAGGCAAGTTTTATCCACATGCAGGAAGCTTCAGAAAACTCTACAAAGTCAAATACAAGATCATAAGTAAACAATTTTTGTAAAGTCAAAGACTTATATAAAAAAAAAAGTACACACTTGGTCATTTCCAGTAGGTTGTGCTAACTAGGAGATTTAGACAAGCAGAATGATCTTAAAAAATATATATATATTGGAAAACATACAGAGAGAAGGAAATGTAGTTTTTTTGGAACTTGCCCCTGGTAGCCTGGCTTCAGCTCAGAGCCCTGGAAGTTACCATCCAACAAAGTCGCTCGACACCTCTCTGGGTTTGTTTCTTGTTTGTGAAGTGGGGCATAAAATGCTGCATGTCCCTTATGGACTCACAGGAGTTTTACGCGAAATTATTAGGCTACCTCCCACAAAATGATTTTTTTTTGCCTAAGAAATTTATGATTTTAAAAACAAAACATTCTTTTGATTCTCTTATGCAAAAGAGAGAATTTCACCTCAGCTAATTAGTACTTTCAGTCAGAGAGACAGAGAGGGAATTTCTTCTCTTGGCATATCATTAAAAAAACACAATAAATATCAGCACCTGACTGAAAAAAAATACAAAGGATTTCGTAGAAGCCCCCAGTGCTTCCATAAAGAAAGTTCTCTGCAGAGGGAAGTGATTTATTCTCGGACCATTCACCTAGTGACGTTTCTCTCCAATTACTGAAGGTCTGGCGAGGAAGGGTCTTGAATGACACATTCAATGGAAAATGTCTTGGAAGGTCCTTCCTGGTTCCTCTTTGGGATCCAACAAGGGGACAAACTTAGAAACTAGGAAATATTTGGCTGGCTTCTCATCAGGAAAAGAGAGATTTAATCCTATCTAGTGTCACATGTAACTTTGCTCAAAATAAAGCAGCTGCTTGGGTGCTGATGTGAGCCCACTTCCATTTCAGCACATCCATTTTTTTGGTGTGTGTCTTCTCCAGCTGAATCTGACTTGTCAGGCTGAGAACATATGCGTCTGTCATTCCAGAAAGAATGCCCATTTATTTTCTCCCCATTTAATGTTTGAACATGATCACACTCACCAGATGGGTCAGAAAAACAGTGACAGCATGGTATAAATCTTCAGAGGGTTTATCAATCTGATTGAATTGAGAAGATAAAGTGGATTTTGCTAGAAATCCAATAAACTCTCTCCACCTCACAGAATAATAAGGATTTGTGCCAGTTTTCCCCTTCATTATAATCTCTGCCCTTTCTGTTTTATTCTCTTTTCTGTTTTCACTTCTTCCTCCATATTATGAGATTCATTTTATTCTCTAAAGTTGTTGGGTGAGCCTCAATTCTTCTAGCCTACTTAGTCAAGGAATTTGGAGCCCGACATGTTAGCAGTGGGAATGGGACAGGGCTTAGAATACAGGCTGTTGCCCCACCTCACTGTATGGTCCTGGAGATGTCAGTCTCCATATAAAAAATGAGGTTAACCTTTTCAGTGGTTGTGAGAGTTAGAAATTACAGGTGTGACATACTAGGAGTAATTTCTCGCCCAGAAAAGAGTGCTCACCATTATCTTGGACCCTAAGGTTAGCCAGAAGTTTATTGCCCAGAAGTTCATTCTTTTCAAGAAGGCAGGAATTATCACCAAGCAGAGTGAAATGTTCTTCACCGAAGGCCTTTATAGTGCCATAGAATTTAATCTATATTCTCCGTTTGTTTGGGGACCCTGACTGTAGGAATAGCATATTCATGTCTGCAGTTTTCTCTAAGCATTGAAATGTTAAGTTTGCTATCATATACTAATCAGAAAATCGCAGGTCACAGCTCGACATATAGCAAGAGGCAAAATCAAATTCCAGTATTCTGTTTTGCTCTACCATCTACTTCTGATGTCTGTCATTTAAGAAATAAATGACTAGGTCTATCAGGTAGGTTCTGTTGGAGCTCACGGTGATTTCACCTACCAGAGGAACTCTAGCTAGGGGAGATTTGCAAAATTAGCCTGCTAAAGACAACTGAGGATAAGACACCCTCATTTTGGCCACTGAATCAAACAGTTTGCTAAGGTGAGAAATTTCGATGAGGTCACTGTCCTTTTTGTTTATTTTTAACTGGAGAAAGTAGACACTATCCTTTGAATGATTCATAAAACAATAGAGGGAGATTTTAAAATTCAATAGCAAACAGGGCTGTTTTTATGCTCACTCTTTAAGACTTAACACATTAACTGCCATGTGAGTTGCATTTAACTCACATTAGTTTTGAGCCCAAGTCCTTGTGAAGCTGTGAAACTTCTGCTCGTTGTTTGTGCTGTTTGGAGCACAGCACATCTCCCCCACCTCCTGTGCCTTGCTCCAGCCAGCCAGCCAAGTGTGCCACGTGTGCTAGAATGTGTTTTTTGATTACCATAACTTCCCATTGCTCATTTGCCTTGAATGTTTGCTTGGCAGCTCTTTGGATAAAAATGGTAAGATAATATTTTGTGCTGTAACATTTTTGCACATACTTAGGGGGTATGATTCAGAGGTTGTCATCCAGGACCACCCAAGTCCACTTCAGACACAACTAAATACTTGTGGAATGACAAAAGACTCAATTCTCCTAAACAAATTCAATAAGTAAGTCATGAGTCACATACAACTCATGTGATGTGCAGAGTAAAATTTGATTCCAGTGCTGCGTGAGTTGCATATAACTCACACACAGAAAACAATTAAATAAGAATTTTTTTCCTTTAAATTAGAAAGTATTATTTTGTTTTTGAAGTTTTTATTCTGTTTTCAGAATAAAGCACTGGGGTTCCAATGAGGGGGGGAATGTTTTCTCTAGCATGGAGTCAAGGTGTTAACATTTAAGGAACAAAACCTTTTTGAGAAGGGGAAATTCAAGTTGAAACCATCCGTGTAAAGGTTGGACATGAACATTCTAGGCAGAGGAATCAGGGGGTGCAGATACCCTGAGGTGGGGATGGATTGGTGATTAAGGAACTCCAAGCAGGCAGGAAGGCTGAGAGAGTGCGTAAGTGGGGAGCGGCGTGGAGAGATGAGTGTCAGCGACATGGGAATGGGCAGGTCCATACAAGGTCCATAAGTGGGGCAGCTTCCTTAACATTTAAGGAACAAAAGCTCTTTGAAACCTCCAGTTAGGAGGTTGTTGAGATGGAAGAGGTGAGTGTCCTGGCCTAGAGAGTGGTGCAGAGAAGTGAACAGACTCAGGATATACAGGGTTCAATTGCACACGAACTTTGTGGCCTCTCTGTATTTTGAACCTTTGAATAGAATATACTGATGGTTTGGCTGTTGGAGACACAGTGCTGAGGCCACCAGCGAAATCGCGGATGACTCGTGGGTTTCTTGGGTTTGTCCACATAGCGGAGGTAGGTACTACCACTGAAGTAGGGAATGGTTGGCTGTGTTAGTTTCACCCTTGGGTTGGTCTTTAGAGTTTGAAATGAATTATAATCAGCGAAAAGACAACTTCCTACAAGATCATTAAAGATCAAATGAGGGACTATCATGTTCCCTAAATTATGGAGAAAACACAGAGTGAGTCAGAAACTGTTTGGACCTGCCTGTTTTCCTTCTTCCCACATCTCGGACTCCTCCCTTTGGTTGCCCACCTCCACTCCTGCTCTTCCTTGCCACACATGTAGAACTTAGAAATGCTCTCCCTTTCCTTTCTCCATGGAGCTAAGTTGTCTCCATCGCCACTGGTTCTTGGTGCCTGGAGCAGAGAGTTGGCAGCCACAAGATATTTTCTGAATGAATGAACGAAGGTGAGCTGTGGCTCCTAGATCGCCATTGCTGGCCGATCTTATTCCAGGCTGTAATCTGGGTGTGGGAGGATGCCGGCAGGGCATACACCAGCGTCAGTTTTGTTTTTATTTGTGCTTCTGCCTTGTTCATGACACAGAGTCCTCATTTCCAGCTTCTAGTTTTCATAAATGGCTGTTAATCCTCCTGTGCTGGAATTCCCGCCTTTGAACCTAGCTGGACCTGGGGGCAGGAACTCGCCAGCACTTGCCAGCAGAATTCACCCTGCCCGTAGTCTGTCCTCTTCAGGCACCTTTGAGCCCAGGCCTGTGATGAGCGTTAGTCTTTACTGTTAGACACTTTGGCCATTTTTCTGAGTGTGTAAATATTGCCTGTGGCCAGGTCCTGGTTTTCAAGCTCTCTGGCCTGTCAGGAGTCCATGACCCCTTCCTGGGCCTCCCCAGAGTCCATTTGTTCGTTGTTTGTGATGTTTCTATTTGCTGCTTGTCACTTCTTGATCAGGACCTGCCCTCCACTTGACATCTGCTGCCACTGGAGTCCCCGATCCTCATGTCAATTCATGCACAACACGGCTAGTTCAACATACAGGCACCTTCAACTATCCAAGCCCACAGCTATCATTCTTCAATCTGGCCCAGTTGTCAGACACAGCAAATACAAGCAAACAAAACGCCGGGAGGAGAAAATGAGAAACTCTACTGGTATAAAGCAAAGCAGCAGGACCTGGTTATCAGGTGTGTTATTGAGCGTGTGTGTGCCTGTGTGCATGGACGTGCATGCTTATAATCTGGTATATTTATCTTCAAATCCTTCCGTTATTTAGTTGTTCACCGAGTTTTCTAGAAGAAAAGCTTAACTTTGTCACACTGTCATAGGTCAACGGATATCAATAAAACCTTAAAGGAATAAACCATACATACACCCTAATAATCTGAAATAAAAAAATAAATAAAACAACTCTACATAAGAAAAAATAAAGACATTTAAGTTGAAATAAAGAAAACAAACCTTACCAAGGAGCAGAAGCAGGGCAGGTGCTAAGCACTGGACATACCAGTTCCCATCTGTTCATTCATTTAACTAACACAATTGAACCCCTACTGTGTGCCTGGCACCACTTTGGCTCAGAATCAGAATTTGAATGTCTTTGTTCTAGATGAATTTTGGAGGTTCGCTTCCTTCTAAGAATTCAGAGAGGGAGAGAGAGAGCCAGTGAAATTCCTTGAAAATCTCTGGGCACTGAAAAGATTGTGATGATCCTTCCTCACCCTAAATACAATTCAGACCTAGTCAACACTCAACTATAAAGAAGTGTAAGGAAGTCCAACGAAGTACGGAGTTTTTCATGTAGTGATTATTTCAATGATTTTGCTAAAATAAGTTGCCAATTATCCAAATCTATTTCTTCTTCTTCTTTTTTGGTTGCCTCTCTTTTGCTAAACACCCAAGCACATTTTCCTGGTGGTCACTTAGCCTATGGTTCATGGAAGCAATAGACAGGAAACAGATTTGAATAAATAACTACATTACAAAGAGGCACACCCTATATCACAGAAGTAGATTCAAAGATACCAGGATATAAACACGGCCCTGTGTGAACACAGCACTTCACGCCCTCCCTCCTTTTCACCTTCACAGTCATATTCAGGGGAAATCATTTCCAGATTCAGGGCAAAATGGAATGTACATAAATCACGGCTCTCACAGAAAATAAAGCAACATATGGCCGCTTAGGTTTTTGTGTGAGATGAAGGAACGGGCTCAGAAATAGCCGCCTGTACGTTTGAAGTTCTATAGGTCTTGTTATTGCAACCCTAAGGTGCAAAATGTTTGTACTGTGTCTGAAATTAAGAATTAGGGTAGCTGCTACCTCAAAAGCTTCCTTTATTTGCTGCCTTTTTTTTTCTCTCTTGCTAAGTTTTAGCTTACACAACTTGTTCAAAGGACAGCATCAAAGGATTGTTTTATCAGTTAGTTTAGGATAATAGACTGGGGTCGAACTCTAGTCAGTAAAGGGAAACTTTTCAGACTTGGAGTTAAAGTTCAATCTGTTATTCTTGGCAAATGGCCCAAGAGGGAAACAGAACTCATGGAGGAGACTTGTTTGCTGGAGCCATATGATCCGGCAGTTGCTTCGACCATTCCACAGGGGTGGAATGATCAAATGAATGTCCACACACTACTGACAGCATGAAAATATTCCACTCTCCTTGCATATTTCTTTCTTCAAGTGCTGTTCTTAGTGCTCGTTCAATATAGCAAAATCTCACTTATCGTGAGTGAAAGAATAAATGTCTCCATGTGGCTTCCATTCTCATGCCCATCAGGTTATGGTGATCAGCAGTGAATTCCCCTGGAACTCACCTTTCTATTTCATGTTGACAGCGATCACTTGGTACTCAGAGCAGATTAGTAATGATTGTTTTCTTCTCTGATGTCCAAAGACAAGAAAAATGTCATGTCTGTGTCACTTGTGAAATGAGTCACTTGTGAGGGAACTGGTCAGCTCAGGCAGTATCCGGATGCTTCCTGGGGGCCTCATGACCTTGACAGTATTGGCCTTGCTGTGAGAGGTGGCGTTTTCATAATCTCGGTACAAAAAAGAAAAGGGGGAAGGAAGAAGGGTAGGGAGAGAGGGAGGGAGGAGAAAGAAAGAGGGTAATAGGGGTAATGAGCACGGGATGAAGGCGTATGCTTGCTGATCCATGGGCAGAGTCTCAGGAGGCCACCCACGGTCACCCCTTGCTCCTGAGTGCAGGTCACCTCCTCACACGAAGCCTGGCTGGCCGGGCTTGTGTGCAAGGTGCTGGGCAGTGGAGGCTGGTTGGCGTCTGGACGCCAGCACTACTCTGGCCTCTGTGGTTTCTACTCCACTGACTGTTCTTGGACGTGTGTCTCCTACAGCCACGCCTAGAGAAACTTCCCGGTGCAAGGCAGACCTTCCCCTCAACACACATTCTCATGTCGGTACAGTCATCATTTCACAAGTATTATCTTAACCATTATCACTTTCTCCATCATTCCATACAGCTTTTGGAGAAAAAAATAACCAAATTATTATTTGGTGGCAGTACAAACGCAGATATACCAGAGCTGATGAAACCGATCTATAGGTAAAATATTTGAAAGATACTAATTGAAGTGTAACAAATGTGGTTGAAATCCAGTTGCTGTAACATGTAATGACAGTAATATTTAATACTCGAGTAATACCTTCCCTGAGCTTTGATTATACTAACCCCTGTAATCCTTTATAATCCATGTAATAACTCTATAAACTTGGTACAATTATTATCTCCATCTTCCAAAAGAGGGAAAAATAAACACAGAGATGTTAAGTGTTTAGTCCAAGGTCACACGGTTGGTAGGTCCCCAAACTTGGACTTGAGCCAGGCAGTCTTGCTTCAGAGTTGGTGTACTTAAGCTGTACTCGGGCACAGCTGTGCATGGGCACAGCACACACAGATCGAAGTGTGAAGGAAGTGGGCATAATAGAAAAACCACACGGACTTGGGTTTAGGGGATTCTATTACTGAGCAAGTCACTTAGTTAATTCAAGTCTCAATGTCAGCATTAGAAGATAGAGGTATATGTCTGCTCACAAAGCTTGTGTTGGAAGACGACTTTCTTGGGAAACCACCTGACTCTAGGCCTGGTGCAGAATGAATGTACAGTAATGTTTTCTTTCCCCTCCTATGTCTAAAAAAGTCTCCACCCATCAGATTTAGTCTATATTGTTGCATGGTGGAGACAATCTTGTTAATGCCTGCTGTTAGGTGAAGCCTTCATTTATTAAAAAAAATTAATGGAATGTGTAGTATGCAGAATAATGGCCCCCCCAAAGATGTCCATGTTCTAATCTCCAGAACATACAAATATGTTACATTACATGGCAAAGGGACCTTGCAGATTACCTTAAAATAGGGAGATTATCCTATTTGGCCCAATATAATCACGTGGAGAATTAAAAGTGGAAGGGGATGGAAGAAGACTCAGAGAGACATGGCAGAAGACAGAAGAGGCAAGAGCAAGGCAGAAAGTGTGAGGCCTGCCCCCATTGCTGGCTTTCGAGATTCCGGAGGTTCTGAGCCAGGGATGCAGGTGGCCTCCTGAACGTTGGAATGGTCCTCTGTTTATATCCAGCAGTCAAGGACCCCAGTCTTTAAATGCTAAGGAGCTGGTTTGACCCAACAACCTGAGTGAACTTGAAAGTGGATCCTTCCTACTGCCTCCAGGGAGGGACACAGCCCTGCTGACCTCTGGATTCCAGAGACTGTAGATAAGCACAACTGGATATAGCACACACAGCCAAGCCATCGTATTCCTGGACTCTGTACCTACAGAACTGTGAGAGAGTCAACGTGGTTTAAAGCTACCATCAAATTGGTGGTAGTTTGTTACTATGACAGCAGAAAACTGATGCAAGTGCATACTTTGTCTCAGGAACTCTGCTAACACTGGGGGAATAGCTGGGAGCTGGATAGAACGACACCTAGGAGACAGGCTCGCCCAAGTGCTGGGCTCAGCAGGGGCTGGTCTTTCTTAATCCCATTTGCTGATTCTTCCTAAAGCAATCTGCCTGCCAGCGTGTGCACTGGTCTCTGCAGCTGTAAGATGGTAGTAATCAGGCCGGGTTGTTCTCTGGAACTGAGGTGTAAACACTTGAGCTATTTTCCATATGGTCCTTGCATGACCTGTGACAACTCAACTGCCTCCTGGTGCTGAAATGCAAAATGTGGCTGTGCCCCTGTGCTCACAGATGTGGTTTGGAAAGGAGTTGTCTCCAGCTTGGGGTGTGGTGAAGGGTGGAGACACTCATTTGATGGGATAATTTAATTAGTTGCCCAAATTAGTTTTTTAAAAATACCTCCATGTGTATCTTTTCTTAGTGCCATGTCCCTTTTGTAGTTCTTTAGACAATGGTAATTATCAGAAGAAGGAAAGAATTAAAAATGAAAAGATAGCAAAAAGGTTCTCGCTGTACTGATCTCAGACACATTTGAGATCATCTGACAATTGGTTGCAACAAACCAAGGTCACATGCAAACAAACGCAATTATCTAAAAATACAAAATACTGCCCTCAGCAAACAACCTTACGAACTGAACAAATATTTAGATTTGTCAGCATCTGTTGAAAATCTGGATGAAATGCCTCCAATAAACTGAACAATGCTTAAGAAACACTTGGAATAAATAACCTGAAAAGGAGTCATTCATATTTACTAAATAATTACATAAATCAAAGCCATATTTGTCTGAATATAACCCACTATGGAGAAGTTACGTCCTTGGATAGGCTTTTTCTAACCATCTTGTCTTATTTAGTACAGTTGTCAGTCTCTGGTCAGACTGCTTATTCTCTGTAGAGGACTGAACACTGGTGGGCATTATCTTATTTAAGTATTTTGCTCATTGTCTTTTTCTAGAATGTGAGATCCTTGTAGTCAAGATCTTGCCTGTCAGGTTTAGTGACACTTATGTTCCATGTCGTAACTACCCTAACTTTCTTCTAGAAAGTTTCCAACCTTCCTCTGCCTACTCATTTCCAGAGAAGCAGATGATACTCTGAATGTCAGTCATTTTTATCCATAGAGTAGTACATATTGAATAGTAAATATTTAATTGATGAGTAAAAATAGTATATACTCAAGATACATACAATGCAATGATTTGATATCCATACACGCTGTGTAATGATTACCACCATTGAATTAGGTAATTAACACATCCCTCACCACCCATGCTGTGCGTTAGCTCCCCAGAACTTGTTTGTTCATCTTATATCTGAAAATGTGCACCCTTCCATTAACATCTCCCCACCTTTCCCACCCCCAGACCCCATCTCGGTTTCTTCTAGTTTGACTTTTCTTAGATTTCATGTATTAGTGAGGCAGCAGGATGTTCGCCTTTGTTTTTTAAAAAAATTTCAGAATGTTAGGGAGGTACATATATTTTGGTTACAGAGTTATCTTCTGTATATTTTGGTTCAGAGTTATAAGGGTGCCTTTCACCTAGAAAGAGCGAGGTGTACCAATGCAATGTAGCCGTTATTTGTGAATTACCCCTCCCCTTCTCCTCCACCCACATTCTTTAATTTCATTGAGTTTTGCTTCCACTTGTGCGCATGAATGTTGATTAACTAGTCCAATTTAGAACTGAGTACATGTGGTATTTGTTTTCTGTTCTTCTTAGAGTATTTGTCTTTCTGTTTCTAGCTTATTTCACTCAGCAGAGGTTCATTCATGTTGATGAAAATGGCAACATGTCCTACTCTTTCATGGCTGAATAATATTCCATTTATGGAATACAGCTTCTATGTTGTGGCTATAATGAATAGTGGTTTAATGAACATGGGCATGCATATATCTCTTCAAACTACTGATTTCATTTCCTTCAAATACATGAGACTGGATAATTAAGTACAAGAATTCATCCTAGAAAAAATGCTGCATACCTCATTGCTGAATATCATCATGGTCACCTTCAAGATACTCCCCTTGGCCATACGGGGACCGTAGTGATAATCAGCAATGAGGTATGTAGCACTTTTTCTCCCATCCAAGTGCTAACCAGGCCCAACCCTGCTTAGCTTCCGAGATCAGACGAGATTGGATGCGTTCAGGGTGGTACAGCTGTAGACAAGTAGCACTTTTTCTAGGATGAGTTTGTGAACTTAATTGTCTGACTTCTATGCCTGGCTCATATGGTATTTTTAGTTTTTAGGGAACCTCCACTGAAAACTGCTTTCCACCATGACCTCACCAATTTGCGCTCCCAGCAGCAGTATGCAAGAGTTTTTTTTTTTTCTCCACATCATTGCCAACACTATCTCTTGGGGTCATTTTTTTTTCTTTTTCAAATAGCCACCAGACTTCAGCTTTGAAGCATGGTCATACATGGCCCAAACCAATGCACACGTTCCATCTCACAGGCTGTGGGCATTGGTTTGGTATAGCTGCATAACTGAGGTCACGACTATCAGAATATGACCCAATTCTGGAACTTTTGCTTGAGTTTTTCCACTGGGTCTTAAGCCTGAGAGGAGAAGAGGTCAGAAGCTTCTGGTGCCATCCTACCTCCGCACTGAGTTTGTCAGAATGGTTGAAAGGTGAGTTAGAGATAGAGGAAAAGGAAATCTGATGGCGTAATAAATTCTAAATAAATTCACAAATCCTGTCATGTACAGTTCAGCACTAGCCATGACATTTTTATTTACAAGGACCAGCAAATATTTTTCTCATGACAAAGAACTCCAGATTGAACTTTAATCGATAATCTAGACAAACCAGAGAAGCGTAAAGTGCTATGGAATAATTACCTTGTTAATTAGTCATTTGGGTATGGTATGTGTGTGCGTGTGTGAGTGTGTTGTTGGGGATATCTATCATCTGCTAATTATCCTGTGTCTTAGGGCCTAAAATATTTAGAAAATGAATGATAGGTGAAGTGACATAGTGCCAGCTAAAAGAGCAAGTAAAATCTTTGACTTGCATGCAGGTTTAGAGATGGTACAACATTTCTAGTGTACCCAGGTTGGAAGCTCTAAACCAGTTGGGTAAGAACTTAATAGCTACATGTTGAACACCACTAGCCTTAATGCAAATTATTGGTAAGGCAGAATATTTTGAGTTCGTGTGATATTTCAAAGTTTGGTTACCATTTTCCTGTGTGTTTGGGTTGCTCTATCATGATCAATAGGTGTACTAATAATTTACTAAAACCCCCGTAAAATCTCTGAACATAGTCACTTTATTAATATTCACTGAAGAAAGCCAGTTTGACGACTGTATTGACAAGAGACAGACGAGACAGCTGCTTTGCTGGGTACACTGGTGGGTTTGGGAGAAGGGTGCAGCAATCCGACTATTACTCTACCTTAACCTGTGGCTCAGGTGTTTATTCAAGATTTCACTATGAAGAAAAAGGAGAAGGAGGAGGAACAGCTTGTTGAGAGAACTGAAACAAAGGACAGACCCAGAAGGAGAAGAATTTTTATGCACTAGGAGGAAAGTCAAGACTTTCAGTCTTGCTCCTGAATCCCCACTGGGAACATCCTGCACTTACAAGTGGTTCCTAGTGAGGACTTTTCTGGTCAGGTCATAGATGGGAGCAAGAGATGTCATTTGGAAGTGAGGTCTTGGTCATCTTGAAAAATTCATAGAGAGAAAAAAAGTGAAGAGATATTGTAAGGATAGACGTTTAAGATATTCATCCTGTGGATTTGTTCTGAGCTGAATGCTTCAGTCCTGACCAACACAATGGAATGGACCACAAGTACCTTCAGTAAATGTCCAAAATTAAGTCCAAAACCCCTGTGCGAACAAGATCTGTGAGACAAGAGAAGGCCGTGGTTTTGGAGGGCTAGCCAGACACCTGGCGAGGGTTAGACACCTGGGCCCAGGATGACCTGTGTTTCTTTTCCCCTCTAAAGAAAAGAACTTCAGGGAGGGGAAAAACTCAGGAATCTAGTTAATCTAGAATTAAAATATGAAGAGTGACTCAGCACTGAGCCAGTAGATAACAGACCTAGAATTTCTTCAATTCCATGTATACAAGGCAATAAGGAGTTAAATGGCTGTAACTTTAAAAGAGAAGCATAAATCTTCCCGCTACCTGTCTCATCCCAGACTTGGTCAATGAAAGGCTGACAGCTCAAGAACACCCACTGCAGAGACTAGCAAGAGCTGCCATGGCAAAATTGGGCAAAGTTTAGCACTGGGTGAGAAGAGGGAATTTGGACTGGAGGTGGGTGGTTGGAGGGGGTACAGTAACTGGTAGTTGGCCACAGGTAAATAGCAGAGGTGCAGAGAGGCAGGTGGGTCTGGACAGACAGAACACAGGACTCCAGAATTGAGAGCTCTGGCTCAAACAAAGCAAGAATGCTTTGTCTTAAGAAACTTGCAATAGTGGGTAAGACACCAAGAACAAGAGTCCAATGTGGGACAATTGGATAAACATGCAACTTTGAGATCTCAGGCACGAGGCAGGGGCTCTGTCTGGCCAGGCTGGGAGTTCCTACAGCTAAGCCTTTGTGCTCTTTGTACCCTGCAGTGAAGTTTTGTCTGCGGTTGGCAGCAGTGAAGCCCCACATTTGCAGATCAGGGGGACAGTTAACCTCATGACAGGCTTTTATTCCTCAAAAGTCTGTCCTTGGCCATTCTCTCTTGACTCTCCTTGGATGAATATTCACCCCAAGGCTTCAGATTCCAGTTATATACTGGGACCTTTCTCTCTCTCTGTCTCTGTGTGTATGTGTGTGTGTGTACATGTATATATGTATGTTTAGGTCAGAGGTGTGTGTGTATATATATATGTGTGTATGTGTGTGTCCTTGGAAGTCCTTGGGATGTGGACTGTTTGTAACAGCCATAGGAGAGAATGTAATTCTGCAACCTCAGGTCATCTAGGAAACTATCTTGAAGGACTATCTCATGGGAGATTAACAACTCATGAGATCTCGTCATTCATTCATTCAAAACATATTTGTTTAATGAAACAGACACAATCTCTCCTTTCATGGAATTGGCAGTGTAGGACTAGGGTTCCATTTCTTAGTCTTGACGCTCACAGACTTTGCAGATTCAGTGTGTTCTGAAGTCATGCCACATCAATGAGAAAGGGCAGTTTGTTGTGTAGTATGGTGGGTCTCACATAGCACATATTTTATAGCTTTTCGTTAGACAAAGAACTTTTTGATCTGAGGAAGTAGCTTAGTGAATAACATTTTCCATGATCTAGTCACTCAAATCTATTAAACTAAATTGCTCTATGTTAAAACCTTCCAAACAGTCTATAAATTGGTACTGCACAAGTAAAAAATTTAAGTACACAATTTTACTTTTTATTGCTGTTTTTAGTGTTTATTACTGTTTATTACAGATATATGCTCCTATGGAGAAGACAAATAATCTAAAATAATAAAATTCCACTACCCAGAGATAATCACTACTAATCACTGCCAAATATCTGGTGCATTGCTTCCCAGGTATATGAAAAAATGTTTTACATTTTTATTTTTACATATATCACAAAATAGCTTTTAATATTATTAAATATATTTCTATAGAATAATTTTAATGGCTACCTAGAATCCCATATTACACATATGGTATAATTTATATAACTAATCTCATGTTGCTTGAACATAGATTGGCATCAGTATTTTCACTGTTTTAACTAATGCTGCAGCAAACATTTTATAATGATATCTTCATGCCCATCCATGACTAGTTCCTCTAGGGAAAATCTTTAGGAGACTTTGCAAGTCAAAGAATATGTAAAAATCTCAATACTTTTGCTATATATGTTACCAATTTTTACTCCAGAAAGATGTGACCCCCAAATTTATAATCAGTGACTAATTCCTTGTTATGCCATGAACTTGACTATGTGAGTTCATCTGATAAATTGTGTTACGGGATCAGTTGTTACATCTTCTATTTTCCTTTCATTACATGAGCCCTGCCTCCAGAAAATGAAGTACAATATTTCACGATTGGACCCAACACCTGGAATTCTAGTGGTTAGCTTCTACTAGTTCATGTGTAACAGTGATTAGATAAAACTATTATCAAAAATTATTTAATAGTATCAGGTGGCCTGAGTTCTGATGTCAGGTTTACCTCCTGTTGGTTGGACTTTTGGGTTGTGATGGAGCATGGAGGATTTTGGAGCCCAAGGGACTCTAAGGAGGACAGGTCATCATAGTAGTTCCATTTACAAAAAGCTTTGTCTTCCCAGGCAGCCCGTGAGAAAGCAGAAGACATGGTGACCACCCTCCCTCCTCCTTTTGTTCTTCTTGAACATTGTGGAAGCCAGAATTTTTTGAAACTTCAGGATGTGGGTTATAGGACCTCTTTTCTTGCTTTTTACTTTAAGCTTTGATTGACACATCTTTCAATATTCTTCCTAACTCCTCAAAGATGATTATCCCCAAAGAAATTGGTCTTTCGGTATTCTTTCAGAAACTTTCAGTATTCCAGCCTAGAAAGAGCTCCTCGTCTGGTGAGGAGGGACAATTGATGAACGATGACCGTCAGTGCTTGGTTACTCCTCCCATCAGGAGGTACGGTCTTACTCCCCTGCCCTTGATCTGGGATGCCTTTGTGACTTGCTTTTTTCAATAAAAAGTGAAGGTAGCAGTGCTATACAAGTCTAGGGTTAGCTCCTAAGAAGCCTGGCTACTTCCACTTTTTCCTCTCTTATTCAGTTACTGTATAGTAAGAAGCCCAAGCTTGACCATGAAGAGAAAGGCCTCCAAGAATGACATGTTATCTTAGACATTCCCAGTCTCAGTGTCTTTCCCCCTGAATGCAGCCACAGAGTGTCCTCAGCTACGACAATCCTCATGGAAGCAAAGAATGACCCCATTTAACATTTGCCCATAAATTCATGAGAAATGAAAAAAAAATGCACTTTTTTAAGCTGGTAAGTTTGGGATGGTACGTTATACATTATTTATATTTAATAAATAACTAAATTGGAAATACAGATAGATAAGTAAATGTACAAGTTTTGTCTATAAGAAAGAAAGTGAGAACATAGGTAAGAGGAATCAGACAAGACTTCCATGGAGAAATGGTACTTTATTTGGACTTTGAGGGATAAAAATGTTTTGGGGAAGATGACAGGGGAAGAGTCTTTTAGCTGGAGGGAAAAGCCCAAAAGATGCCGGGGTGGCCAGAAATAACGTGACCTAATATTGACGAGAGTTTAATCTAATGGCCTGGTAAGAAAGTGTAAAATTAGGAGGATTAATAACAGGGATCCCTGACTTTTCTTTGTTTTGTACCATTTTATCAGGGGAAAAGACCTTGTAATTGACATGTTTCACCTACTCACACTCAACGTCAAGCATTTTCTCAAGTACTAATGAGATAAAAGCAATTGCTTTTGCTGAAAGGCAGCGTCTGATCCTCATTTACCATTCCCACTAAATGATTAATTCATTCCAGAAACAAAAACAAAGACACAGTAGTATTATAAACACGAATTCCTCAAGAAATCCATCTATAGACCACCTAGGAGGCACTTGGGACCACCAGTCACGATTGGTCTGGGCAAGATTACCGAGTTGTTGGGGTTTATCTTGGTGTTCCCAGCCTCCCAAGGCTGTGTCTTTCAATCTGCTTCGCAACGCAGTTAGCGTCAGGCTCTCCACTTTTCTATGACAATCTGCTTCCCAGAAAAGATCAGATACACGTGTTCTTACTTAGAGGCATAACCTCCAAAAGAGGGGTATTGTTCTCCAAGAAGGATATCCATTTTATTTTTTAAAAGATAAATTTGTAAGCAAAGGGATTCTGTGATTACAGATTTTTTTTTTTTAAAGATGTAATTCAGTGTGAAAGAATTTAGAGTTGGAGGCAGGGGGAGAGAACACCCTCTAATCATATATTGCTAGAAAAGCCCCAGTGCCTTTCAGAGTCAGTCCATTTGAGGTGCTGTTGAAGGAAGTCTGCTGTGTTCTAGCACAAAGCTAGGGCTAGTGGGGGATACAGTGGCGACAACCAGTCCTAGTCCTCCAAGAGCTTGCTATCTGGTAGAAGAGATAAGAATGACAACTAGAAACAATTTAGGCAGAATAAATGATAGATAAAAACATATATGAAGGACTGCATGGGAGCCCTCCAAGAGTGATGATTATCTCCAAATGTGGAAAGCTGTGAAGGTGTACTCGTGGTCGGGGCAGGGAAAGAGAAAGGGTGGGGGGAGATGTGTGGTCATCCCTCTTCCCTCTACCTTTGAAGGCAGAGGCCGATACATTTCAGCAACTTCCCAGGGCACCCTAGCTACTGGCTGGTGAGGCTGGAGCTTATGGGGGGTTGTGGAGGAAGGTGGTGTAGAGCTCAGCTTTTAATCTCACGTTACCAGTTTAATTTAGTCTCCTGGAAATCAGGGGAACTGTTATTTGTGAGGTGGAGTGTGTTGCTGGGTGAAATATGATATGATAGGTATTTAAGGTGGCTTTTTTGGCATCGTGAAGGGTGGATTAGAAAGGAAAGAGATGGCAGGCAGGGAGACATGTTACAATGATTCAGCCCCCTCTTATCCACCTGTTGGACAACCGTTTAATCAGAATCAACTATTTTCCAGGCATGATGGGAAGGTATTGCAACCACGTGGGTAAAAGAGAGTAAGATGGAAGATATTGCAACCACGTGGGTAAAAGAGAGTAAGATGGCTAGTGAGCGAGCTAGAAAGCTGGCAGCAGGGACTCAAAGCAGGAGTGGGATCATCCTTCTGATACCTGCCCAGGGAGTTTTTCTCAAATGCAGGCACAGCCCTTCCACAGCTGTCCGACTTGGCTTTGTTCATGTGGCTGGCTGTAAGAAAAAGGGGTATGGAAGGCTCTGGGAGGGCCCTCGGTAACTGGCACTGGATGGAAGTGGAAATTCTGAATCCAGAGCATCTTTCCTGAGGCCCAAAGGGAGCAGAAGCTCCTTCACACCCTCTCAATCACACCGAATCCCCTTCTTAGTGATATCTGGTGATTTTTCTCTGAATGTCTTATTCCCAGGGCTTGACTGTTTACAGATTTGTAGAGATCTGGCGCTTAAACTGAGGACTAGAGAATTAGGTTCACTGAGTCCCTGCAAACGATAGAGAATAAATATCTAAACACAAAAATTAACCTCAAAACATCTATACCACAGATGCAAAGGACACTAGCCTCTAGCAGCTTTGGGGGAATGTGCTCTCTTCAATAGCTCTGCCTGGAAATGCTGTCAGAGTTGGAACAGCATGATCAAGGAGGCGACCAGCTGCTGGGGTCACAGGTCACAGGGGGGAGGAAGGGAGGTGAGTAGTGGGGGTGTGGATTAAAGAGAAGAAACGGGCGAAGCAGCCAACTGGAGAACTCTAGGCTGTTGCAATATTACCAGTTTGCATCTATTTCTTTCAAATTTATTAATTTTCTTACTTCTACTGTCTGATCTCACTTTTCTACCATTTCTTTTAACATGAATAGGACATTCAAAGCTGTCTCCTTTTTGCAAAATTCTTGATTTAACTTCGATCAGATTAACGTCTTAAAAACAGACTTTATTTTTTAGGTGATTTTTAGGTTTACAGCAAAACCGAGTGCGGGGATTTCCTGTACATCTCCTGCCCCACTACACACAGCCTTCCCCACTATTGGCATCCTGTGCCGAGTGGTAACCAATGAGTGTTTACCATTAATGAACCCACATTGACACATCCTCGTCAGTGAGGTCCGTAGTTTACGTGAGGGTTGGTGTACATTCTAAGGATTTTCACAAGTCTATAACAACATGTATCCACCATGATAATATCATGCAGAATGTTTCACTGCCCCCCAAATCCTCTGGGCTCTGCTGATTGCTTTCTCTCTCCAACCCTGGACAGCCAGTGACACCTTTGCTATCTTCAAAGTTTTGCCTTTTCTAGAATGTCATGTAGATGGAATTACATACTATGTAGCCTTTTCAGATTGTCTTTGATTACCATCTTCTTTAAGGTACAAAATAATCTTTTGTGTTTTTTTGTCTCTGTTGGAAGAGTCTTTACTTTTGACAGTGTCTAGTGAACTTAGGAGAGTAAATTTCCCAGGGATCAGTTCAACAAAATATAGGAAGTGATGTCCTTCATACCATCATTTTGTTCCATGGTACCATTGCAGAAATGCAATTCTATTAACATGTTCTAAAATTAGACTTACCTTGTCAGTTAGGAGATAATACCCTGAGTGGAAGAGTCCCTAAGTGCTTGGGATCAGAGACCCATGGGAATGGTCTCTCCTGTGGCTAGAATACTTGGGTCCTGGGTGTTTATACAGAATTGATTTCTCTTACTAATAACTCAATTATTATTGTCATTATTATCAGCATTTTGCTTTTCATTTGGTTTGGAAGTCTTTGTTCCCAGGGGCTGAAAGCTTCCATCCGTTGAATTAGAAGATGAGAGACTGCCCTCTGGCCATTTTTGGCTACTGGTGCCACTGAGCCAGCAAAGTAAGAAGGAGCTACTCTATTACCCGGGGTGATCAGTGTGGCTTAGCCAGGAAAGCTGGGTTGTTACTCACAAAGGGTACGTCTGGAACCCAGGAAGTTCTCTGGGGTGCCTCTCAGCACTGTCCTAGTCAGTAAAAAAAGTTAATAACTCTTCAGGAAGAAGAATTGGAGCAGCCTACTATGGGGAGACTCCCCGCCAGCTGAGGCCCTGGCTCAGGGCAAAAGGAAGCATCGAAAGAGCAGCGAAAGAAGGAAGCTATGAATATGCATTATGGGCTCCTGACCACTTACAGTCCCAGGAAATACGCGTGTTTTTCCTTGCTTGTTTTGGATGTGCTACCTGTTATCTTCTTCTCTCTCCCCCTTTCTCTTACTATTTTATACAAGTTTTGCTGGAAGTTAATACCACGCGTCAGTCTCTAGGTAAAAGTATATCCAGAAAGGACCGAAAGGAGGTGCGATTGACATAGTGCAGAGATGCACCTACAGACACTTAGGGCTCACGAGGGTGTCTTTTTTTTTCGTAGGAAGAATAGTTGCATCTTACGAGGCTGAAATGTAGAGTTGCTTTTATCATTTATGGAAGTTCAAGGCATGGGAGGAGGGCGTGTGTGCTGCACGTCCAGCCATGTGCAGGGCGTGCCTGCCTTTACACAGCGTCTCTTAGCACCAAACCTACCCATTGACACCCTCCTGAGTGTCGCTGTGGTTGGGCCCGTACAGACTGCACTTCTGCTTTGTCAGCCGGCTCTGTGTTATGTGGAAATAGGGTCACAGGGGAGACGGGCTGCAAGCCTGGGGAGAAAGAAGAGACTGCGGCTCCCTGGATGCTTCTGGTTCCCATCAAAGTGTCTCTAGCAATTCTCCACTTCAGAAGTGACAGGGACAGATTGTGAGTCTTGTTTACAGATCCCCAACAACTTCAGAACCACCCTCATCGGCCTCTCAGGGATCAGAGAAGCAGGGGAACAAGGCCTTTTACTCAGGATCTGGCCTTCTCCTGCGGGGCTCCTCCCAAGATTCTAGAAATCTAATACTACAGTACCTGTAATCCCTGCTCCCCCAGCCCTTGGGTAGCAGCTGTTTTCTGCAGTTCCTCCCTCTGTGACGCTGTTGTTCTCTATCTGGCTTGTCAGTCATCCAGATGGGGGAGGAGTGTCCAGGAGACACCGAGGTTCATTTGGAAATAGAAGGAGAGATTTTCTATCTGAAAAAAGGCCTGAGACTTCCTCATGCGCCTGTCGGTCCTTTCAGTTTCTACTAGCTGCAAAGGTGCCCTGGTGTTACCAATAAGCACCCTCAGCGAGACGGGTGAGGCCCATGTCTTCATTGGTTACCTAGTTAGTAAGGTTTATACTGAGCTCTCTCTGCTCGCTGGCTCCTGACCGGGTTCTCACTGATACGGTGATTAGTAAGACTGGGCTTGGTATAGAGAGATCAGCTTCAGACAGGCTGTCAGCAATCTCAAGATCTAATCCCACCACCCAGGACTCTCTAACACTTGAATGCTGACCTGCTCTGGCCCATTCATCAGGTTGTGGCGGGCATTGAATAGATTCGTGTGTGAAGCAGTGCGT
Source organism: Perodicticus potto (assembly GCA_963574655.1). Lineage (NCBI taxonomy): Eukaryota > Metazoa > Chordata > Mammalia > Primates > Lorisidae > Perodicticus > Perodicticus potto. Next base: position 25,737 of record CAUYRH010018569.1, read on the forward strand.
GGTCAGCCTTGAGGGGCTTCTGGACCTGTATGTACTACAGATGAAGACCTTCTGAAATGAAGATGTTGACCTCATCTGTTTTACTAAGAGATGCTTACTGGGAGCTTCAGGTAGCTACTTTCCAGCTGGCTCCTTCCAGTGAATGGAAATTGAGAGGACTGATGGGTCCACAGACAAGTCTTAGTTCTTTTTTTAGATAGAAAACCTCTACTCACATTTCCAAATAAACCTCATCTCCTCTCAACTGATACTTCCAAGTATTACCCATGTGTTGTTTTACCCTTGCCTGGTTGTGATAAAAATGCCAACATGATTATTGCTGCTTTTTTATTTTTGTATTTTTGGTTAAAACCTGGTCTTGATGTTATAAAGCATACTGGGTTCTCTGCCTCCAGGCTGTGGATTCTGATTCCATTTCTGCTTTTTGCTTCCTGTAAGCTGGTTACCTTACCCTTCCTGGGCTCCATCCCCTCATCTGCAAATTAAACACAGCCAGGCTTGTCCTATCTGTCTCATGGGTCTTTTATACACGTATAAAAGTGCTTTGCAGATTCAAAGGTGCTGTAAGGGATGTTACTGTTATCGTTATCGTGGTAGTGTTTACGATCATGGGAATTTAGGGCAGTTTTGAAAAGATCCCTTAAGCACTGTCTGGAAATAGCACCTTATGGATTAACATTAAGATGTGCTGTTTCAAATCCTTTCCACTGCTGTACATTAAATATATACTGGTAAAATATTTGGTCTTAAATTTCAACAAAGCATTCGTTTCTGGAACAAGCTTAGACTCTTCAGCATATTTCCAGGCAGTTTTGATCCCCAGAATTTGTCCTCAGACTGCAACCGCTTGCCTGTGTCTGAGAGAGCGATTACATAGAAGAAACACTCGTGCCTCAAGGAAGGGAAGGCTGACAAAAGAACCCTCAGTTTCCAGAACCAGGAACCGCAGACTCCAAGGTTTTAAATAGCAGGGACGTATATGCTAGAGGGGATGTGTGAGCTAGAGCCGGGGAACGGCCCTGCGGAATATTCCACAGCCCAAATCATTTCTCTCCTGGTCTCTGGAATAAACGGTCACCAACAAACTGTGCCTGCCATACTTTTTTCTTTCGGCTACTGTTTCGAGTTGCTTCCAGACACACAGGGAAATGGGGAATGGAACCAATTATCTGCGGAGCTCATGCTAACTCTCAGTAAAGGCTCATTACGTACTTATTAATTCATACAAAACCAGTTATGTCTGACTGATTTGTGTTGGCTCTTCTGTGTTGATTGGGTCCATTTTATAATTGCTAAATACTTAGACGATGAAAGGATATCGTTCGCTTACGAAGCAACGGGACATGGTTTGTGTGTGTTTTGCTTTTATTTTCACTGTACAACGATTCAGATTTAAGAAGACAATTGGACCAACTCCTGCCAACATAGTACAAACGAAATGCTTAAGAGATGTTGGGCCTCCAAATTACATGCCAAGCTGTTTCTTGATGGAAAAGGCATCTGTTCATACACAGAGAGAAAAGCAAGTCTCCATCCTCCACGGTGAAGCATTAGATGACTCCAGTGTGGTCAGCCTGTGGAAACCATAAGATGAACTCATTTCAGCTTTTTATTAAATTTCCCCCAGATGGATTAGAAATCCTTTATAGATCTCTCTAAATCTCTCACAAGGTATTCTTCAGTTTAAAAAGAATATGGTCACTTGAGGCTACTGTTTCAGGTGGCATTTTTCTGTCACTCAGAACTGCAGAGTTAGGCTTCTCCAAGTCATTAAAGTCCCTGTGATTCACCCCCAAACGCTCTCATTTTTGTCTGCAGTCTTAAAACTCTTCAAACACTTATGGCTACTTAGATGTCTTACTTCCAGGCAATGGCTGGTTTTCTAGTGAGCTAGTTCCTTCCCATCAATTCATTCCCATCCGGATTTAGCCTGGAAATGTGATTTATAACACAGCATATAGCTTATTGAACTGAGGACATCTAATGTTCGTGCTACCGTGTCACAGAGGGCTAAATGAACTGCCTGATGGAGGTGTGGTCTCCAGACATGGAGACAGGTGGCCAGGACCCTCGATCCAGCTTACAGCCATCCGCTGGGTCATTGTTAGAATCAAATCGGCCAGACCCTAGCAACATGTTAACTTAATAATATGATTCACTGGGCCTTATTTTGGGTTTTGATATATTTTAAGGAGGAAAGGTCAATTTTTCATACTGATTAGATAGCAACAGTTCCTGAGATTGTTTGATCTTCCTCCCTCCCTTCCTTCCCTGCCCTTCCCTTCTCTTCCTTCCTTTCTTCCTTTATTTCTTTCTCTCTCTTTTTTTTTTCAACAGAGTTTCACCCGCACCTTGGATGGAGTGCTGTGAAGTCACCGCTCACAGCAACCGCAAACTCTTGTGCTCAAGTGATCTTCTAGACTCAGTCTCCTGAATAGCTGGGACTACAGATGCCCAACCACAATGCCTGGATAGTTTTTCTATTTTTAGTAGAGAACGTGATCTCACTTTGCTGAGGCTGGTCTTGAGCTCCTGAGCTCAGGCCATCCACCTGCCTCAGCCTCCCAGAGTACTAGGATTCCAGGTGGGAGACACCATGGCTGGCATATTTCTTTTCTTTTTTTTTGATAAACAGCTAACACAGCTGTTTATGAGTGAGCAGTAATCCTTTTAATAGTCCTCCTTCACTGATACTGGGAGAAATTTCAGATATAATATCTGGCTAGCACCCCACCCCATTTTATCAAAGAACAATGCAAGTCCCGGGGAGATGAACAAATGTAGATTTTATGGTAGACTCAAGAATTTTGATGCTTAAGTCCAGTTTTCTGCTCACTATAACCACCACCTATAGACTTTTCCAGCAATAATGAGGTGAGGTGAACAAAACAGGATGGATACCCTTTTCCTTTGAGATTTCCGAAATCAGCATTCTCTGTAGGTATAAACACATCACACTACATTTAAAATGACAGCAAATATTTTTGAGAAAGCTTTTTATGAGCGAATGAGGTTATTTATTTTCTGTCATGTCATAACCAATTTCTTTAAAACTTAGCAGCTTAAAACAAAACACATTTATTATCTCATAGTTCCTGTGGGTTGGAAATCGGGGAATATCCTAGTGGGATTCTCACAATCAAGGAGTTGGCCAGGACTACATAGTCTTATCCAAAGGCTTGACTGGGAGGACCTACTTCTCAGCTCACTCACCTGCTTGTTGGCGGAATTCCAGGCTTTGTGGGCTGTTAGACTCAGGGCATTGGTTCCAGTGGCTGCTGGCTGCTGGCCGCCCTCAGGACCTTGCCACACAGGCTGCTTCAACATGACGGCTTGCCTTATCAAAGCCAGCAAGCCGAGAAGGTGAGAGAGAGAGAGAGACACGAGTCACAGTCCTCTACTGACTAATCTTACAAGTGACATCCCATCGTTTTTGCCATTTTCCATGTTCATTTTCATTAGACCCAACTGCCTAGGCCCAGCCCATATCCAAGGGGAGGGAACCACACATGAGTGTGAACACCAGGAAGCAGAGAATACTGGGAGCTAGTTTAGAAGGTTGTCCTGTTTGTCACTTATTTAACATATATAAAACTCCATTTATTTTGGTTTTCTCAAGTTCATTGTAATGTACTGTTTCCTTTGGCTCAGGTCATCCCACGTTTAGCTCCAGTTCATGCAATCACCACTGACAGGCAGGTGAGGACAGAGTGTGGACAATCCCACCTCCTCTGCCTGATCTATCCCTGCCACACGAGGCACTCTGAGGAAACCGGGCTCGTGGACAGTGCTGCAAGTCTTCAGCATCCTTCTAGATGAAAAGCCTGGGGAGGAGAACCATGGGGGGGGCCCACAGTGGGACTGTGGGTTTGAATCCTGTCTTCACCCCCAGCAGCTGTGGGATCTCAAAGCATATTACTCAGACTATTTCCTCATTTGTAAAATGGGATTGACAATCCTCTTCCAGGTTCCTGGGAGCATTAGGCAAGCTAATAATGTAAATGAAGCAGGTCACCCAGGTCCCGCCATGCAGGACCCACAGCAGATGGGCACTGCTATCTCGCTTCCTCTTCTAGTAACAGAATATTCCATAGAAAGGGCCAGCACTTATTTTCGTTTTTAGGGTAGGCCTCTTTGAGCTTGAGAGTTGTGATATATTTATATTTCTATAAGTTAGAATTAAGAACAGTACCTATTTAAAAGAAATAACACTGCCTGCCTCATAGGATTTTTCTTTAAATTTAAGAGCTATAATGCACGTTAAGCTGCAGAGCACAGTTTTGCCCTGTAGCGCACACTCAGTAAATGTTTGCTGTTACTACATCAGTGCTAAGTTTGTGGTTCTCTTCAGCTCTCCAGGCCTTTATTTCCTCATCTAAAGAATGAAGGAAAGATCAGTAGCTACTTCTTGGGGGTGCTTATTAAGGCTAATGAGTTCAACATATAAAGTATTTAAAATAGTGCCTGGTACATGGTAAGCGCATAAAGAATGTTGACAAAGATGATCGTTATTTTTATTGGCACTTGGTCGGTGTTTCTATTTTAGATGATCCTTACTTAATATAGAAGTTTAATACAAGTTTTTATGTTATTCATATGCTATACATTATTCCCTTATTATAATTGTATTATACATGTCAGATTCAATTCTTGCGTGCTTCCAGATAAGGGTGGTGTTCCAGGGACGCTTGAGAGCTCTAGTGCAGAATCTGCTACCGCTGATTTAGCAGATAATGCTGTTCTCAGGACAGGACATACAGGACTGACTTTCCAAAGTGGGCGTTTGCTTGGATTTTAAGTCACCAGCACTTGTGTAGTGCCCCACTCCGGTACTCACAGCGATTATGCCAGGACACGGGGCTGATATGAGAAGCCACATCCACCCATGTCTGTACAGATCACAGGGGAAGGGGTTTGATGGATTTTCTTCTCTCCTCAAAGCTTTTTTTCTTTCTTTTTAAAGAATTGCCTTGACATTTTGAATAATTTCTCAGTGAAAACTTAGGACAGTATCTCTTTGTAGTGATGCAAAGAAATACTTGTTCTTATTTACTAATAATAAGATACCCTGGAAACAAAGAAAAGGAGATCCCAACCCCATCTATCTACTTTTCTTGTCTCTGTTAATAGAACCAAGAGCCTGGTTTAGTGTCTCTCTCTATACCCCTCCACACACATGAAGAACCAAGCGTGACAACCAAATATTAAGTAGAACAATGTCGTGTTGCCACTGTCTTCTCCTATATTACGTATGTGATGAGCTCCTTAAAGAGCATCGTGAGCTGCTTGTTAGGTTATCACATACAAATGGCCTTTTTTTGTGGGCTAATCATGTTGATTCCAGATACTCATTCTCTTGGGTGGGTAGCATTTCACTGACCAAGGTGAACTGAGACACGTGCTCTTTGGTGTCAGTCAGACTTGCCTTCCCCTTGAATTTTTGCAGTGGAAATTTAGCCCAGATTTAAATGTATCAAATTTACCCATTGTCTTCAGAGATGAGGGAGGCTTTTCTTTCCTGGCACGAAGGTCCCCTATAACAAGGGACGCTCCAGGACAATGGTGAACGTTAGAGGTTTTCAATATCTAACAAAGGATACGCAGGGAAGTATTTGGAAGGGGAGAGAGAGAAAGAGAGAGAGTGAGAGAGAGAGAGAAAATGAAAGAATAAGACTGTGCTTAAAAGAGAGAAAAGACAGAGAGAAAAGAAAAATTCCCTCTGTACTTTGTAAAGAGTTATCGTAAATAGAACTTCAAATATTCTTATGTTTCCAGGAAGAATGCCTCCATGCATAAAAAGTAGCATCTCTCTAGTAAGTTCTAAATTAAGTTAATAAAAAGAAATTGACACAGAGGGTCAAGTTTGTTTTCTGGAGGCCGCAGCGAGTCAGGATGTGGTGACAGTTTCCATGAGAAAATTGGTTGATGGTGGGACCCTGATGATTCCTCTGGATTGATTTCTGCTTCAGTCATCTGGTGAATCAGAGTATCACGTCACTCTTTCTCTCTTGCCTTCTCGCTCTTTAATCTTCCTTAAAGTAAATTTCCTTTATCACCTCAAAGTAAAACAAATAAAATCTCCCAGTTTTCCTACTGTTGGGGGCCAAACAGTCAGCGGCTAGATTTGTCACAGGCCACTCAGTGCTCTTGGATTAGGACAGAGACGGAAGCACTCAGGTGACTGGAATAGAGATAAAAGAAAGTGACCCAGCTCAAAAAAAAAAAAAAAAAAGAAAAAAAAGAAAAAGAATCTGTTTTGCTTTGACTGCACCTCAGGAAAGGTCAAATAGGATTACATTTTTTAAGTTGACCAGAACAAAGATAGATGACTTGATTTTCAGTGCAAATTTGGTTATGTCAAACCAAGTAGCACCAGAAATATGATCGATCAACCTCCAGGGAGCTGGTGGCATATTTCATTTCACCCCTTCTGGAGTCTCTGTGCAGGGTGCTGTCTTTCAGGATGATGGAGTTACAGGGATTTCCAGATGTCTATTAATGCCCTTCTTAGCTGAGATCATTCATTTGAACAAATGGTTGGAAGATCATGTGTGAAGATGCTATAAAAAGAGTCATTGGTTTCCCTTGTTCCCAGTGGTTATTACGTATATAGGTACAGAGGAGACTAGAATTTCAGAATTAATGTTATTGAAAATGAGAGCCGTATTTGAGAAGAGGCTTCAACTCTCTGAAGAGTTCAAATAAAGATGTCTCTTTTGAAGAAGATCTTTGTTTTCTTGTTTAATAAAGAGGACTTATATTTTCTTACTTTTTTACAACTGCATTTTTCTGTAACTTTCCTGACACATGTTTTATACATTTTTACATACTATGCAAGTTACTGAAATCCAAAGTTTTCTGTACCTGATTGCAGTGGGATTGGTAAGAAGGAATGGTTAAGAATTAAAGCAAGATGGAGAGTATTTAGAGAGTGTAACAGAAATGTCACAGGAAAGAGTGGCTATTTTCTTTTTCATTTTTTTTTTTTTTTTTGCAGTTTTTTGGCTGGGGCTGGGTTTGAACCTACGACCTCTGGCATGGGGGCCAGTGCCCTAGTACTTTGAGCCATAGGGACCACCCAGAGTGGCAATTTTCAACCTAGATATTCTGAGCTAGAGTTATCAAGGGCACCACACTTGCTCAAGCTGCTATTAACTTCTCTAAAATAGAACTGCAGATAGACATTTGGCTAAAACCCACATTTGTTATTGCTAATGGAAATAACATTTAAAATACACAAGGCATGTATGTATATATTTAATAACCTTCTATTGAGAGATTTCTAGGTATATTAGGTACTGCAGTTGTTTATTTTAAATGACTATTTTGGACTGTCTACCCTGAATACAACCTATGGAGGGGTGTGGGTGTGTGCACACTCAGGCACACGCAGATGATCATACAAACCATAATATGATACGATAAAACCCAAATTCTAGGTGAGAATTGTGACCCATACATCATAGAGGAAGCAGAGCAGGAGGAATTAATTCCACTAAGGAGAAAGAAGAGGAACAAGGGAGAAAAATGGAGAAAGCATACAAAGAGAGTAAACGTATGAGCCTTGAGTTATAAATAAGAGTTAAGCTTTTCCATAAAAAGACAATGAATGACGGGGAAGGTTAAGAGAAGAGGAGGATATAGATGACAACAAGCCGATTCGTCCACTGAGGGTGTATTTAGGACACTGCTCTAGAACATTCTGGTGTGTTTCTGTCAGTAGTGTGTGTATGTCCTTCAAGAAACCCAGGGGGAAATAATGAATGATATAAAAAAGTAAAGTAGGAGAAAGAGTATAAAGCCACAAGGGAAGGCGAGGTGCATCTTCTTGGTGGGTCAAAAAGCAACTTCTCACTGAGAACCAAAGGTTTGAGAGGAGTCCTAAAAGGAGTGAGGGTGAGCCATGTGGCTTTGGGGAAAGAACATTCTAGATAGAAGGAACAGCAGGTGCCAAGGCTCCTAGGTGAGCACATGCCTGGGAGAGCCAAGGGATCACACAGGGGTGAGAGTGAGGGGAGGGAGGTTTGCAGGAGAGGTGAGACTTTGGCCTTTACTTGGAGGGATATGGGAGACAGGGGCAGTTCTGACCGTGACCTGGTGGGACATGATCTAAGTGTTTTCACAGGATCTTTCCAGCTGCTGTGCCAAGAACTTATATTTTCACACTACTTTGTAGTTTGCAAAGTACTTTCACGTTCAACGTTACCAGACTCCTCTCATTCCATTGATGAAGGAAACCGAAGCTCAGAGATGATAAAACAACTTTCCAGAAATCTTAGCGCCAAGGAGCAGTGGCACCAGTAGTTGCACCTGTCATCTGCAGGATCCAAGTTGGGGCTGTTTCTGTCCCATTCCACAGCCCCCACGGTCCTGTGGGACACATAGTAATACTCAAGCCAAAGGGGACATTTCAAAATTCCCCTTTTATTTTTTCATTCTCTCTTCTCTCCTTTCTTTCAACAAAACACACTTTATAAAGTCATTCTCCTCACCCTTTCCTTCAAAGGTGGTTTTGGTGAAATGTAGTGTCTTGGAGATTGGATGTGTGAGAATTATGTACAGTGATGTCCTTCAGCACATTAACATATAAACACTTGTCAACATGCAGCTTACCGGCTCACACACACTTCCGGGAAGGCTATAGGCTCGTGCTCATGGCCTTTCTTATGGCTGGAGATAGATTGGAGTCTAGAGCTGATCATTTTGTCCACTCACAAAAAGTACTGCTTTGTAGCAAAATTGAGGATTGACCACTTAGCTTTCTGGTGGTACAAACCTGATCACCAAGGCAAGGAGAAATGGGGGAGGTGTTAGTGTGTGCGTGTATGCACGCGTGAGTGTGTGTGGTTGTGAGTGGCTAAGATTTCTTCCTGCCTACTTCCTAGCTGGTCGCTATCACATTCAAAGGGTGGAGTGTATGTAGCCAATGGATAATGTTTCTCAATTATCTCCATTCATGGGTTATAGAAAAAATGACTGTGTTCTTATGAATTTTTACCTCTTTGCATTGGAATTGCTATACAGAGTCAGCTAGAATGATCTCATTTTTAAAAGTTTTTATTTGAAACATAGGAAGTGCAATGAATGCACTTCTATCTTGATGAATATTCAGATAAATAAAGCTGTGTTACCACCACTGAGGCCAAAATGTGTGACTCTTCTCCATCCCTAGAAGGTTTCCATTTGTCCTTTCCCACAGACTGGCTCTATTTTAACTCAGAAACTTAGCTATGGATTTGACCATTTCTTTGACTTTCCTTTTTGGTTTATCTTTGGCAAAAATTCACTCTCAGACCAAAATAGAACATACTAAGATTATATGGCTATTATTAATGTCTCTTATAATAATTTCTTTCTGATGAAAATGTGTAAGAAAGAACCAATTATATTTTACTGATTATGAATTACGTTTAAATAACCAAAAGAAGAAGATTTAGGGTTAAAAACCATTAAAGCTTCTATTAGAAAGTATAAGAAGTACTTGGAAACGTGTTGGCAAGCCCCAAGTGCCTATTGTGTCCCATGTAATCATAATTTAATTTCTTTTTTTCTTTCCTTTTC
>CAUYRH010018570.1:0-72672 GCA_963574655.1 Perodicticus potto
TACATTATGATAAGCACTCTTTTCACACACTCCTATCCCATGGGATTGCATTTACCACCCCCTCAGCCCACCATGTCTTCCAGCCTACCCCAAGACTTTGTATATTTAGTAAGGTTTGCCTGTACCCTTCTAAGATGCACCATACGTGTGGCCTCATCAATTACCCTCCCTCCATCCCAGGAGCTGTCTATTCTTAACAGGGCAGTGAAAATGTTCCTATTAAAACATAAGTTGGGGGGCGGTGCCTATGGCTCAGTAAGTAGGGCGCCAGCCCCATATACCGAGGGTGGCGTGTTCGAACCTGGCCCTAGCCAAACTGCAACAAAAAGTAGCTGGGCACCTGTAGTCCCAGCTACTCGGAGGCCTAGAATCGCCTAAGCCCAAGAGCTGGAGGTTGCTGTGAGCTGTGATGACACAGCACTCTACTGAGGGCAACAAAGTGAGACTCTGTCTCTTAAAAAAAAAAAATAAGTTGGGCTGTGTGGTTACCACTCCTCTGCTAACAACTTTCTGCTAGTAGCATGTCTTATTGATATTAAGAGTCTGAAGTCCTTACCGTGAGCTCCAAGGTCCCTCTTGCCTTTCTGGGTACCGCTTGTCTGATCTTTTACCACTTTCTCTCCCTCTGCCCTTGAGTGATGCTCTCCCCTTTGCTGTTCCTCAAATACAGTAAACACGCCCCCCAAAACTGCTGTGCTCCTCTAGACTGCACCCCCCAGGTTTCTGCATGTCTAACTGTCACCTCCTTCAAGTCTTTATGAAATGGCACGCCCATTCCACCTCCCAACATGCTCTCTCTCCCTTTTCTGCTTTACTTAACCTCCTTAGTGTTTGTCATTACCTAACATGCTATATGTTTTTTTATAATATTGTCTATTTCCCCTCCATAAAGGCGAGAATTATTTGGCCTGCTTTTATCCCTTTTTTTTTTTTTTTTTTTTTTTGAGATAGAGTCTGACTCTGTCACCCTGGGTAAAGTACCCTGGGGTCATAGCTCACAGCAACCTCAACTCCTGGGCTCAACTGACCCTCTTGCCTCAGCCTCCTGAATAGCTGGGATGACAGGCACCTGCCACAACTGGCTAGTTTTTCTATTCTTTTTTTTTATTTTTGTAGAGACAGAATCTCACTTTATCACCCTCGGTAGAGTGCCGTGGCCTCACACAGCTCACAGCAGCCTCCAACTCCTGGGCTTAGGCAATTTTCTTGCCTCAGCCTCTCAAGTAGCTAGGACTACAGGCGCCCACCACAACGCTAGGTTATTTTTTTGTTGCAGTTTGGCTGGGGCCAGATTTGAACCTGCCACCCTTGATATATAGGGCTGGCACCCTACCACTGAGCCACAGGCGCTGCATTTATTCTTTTTTTTAACTTTTTTTTTTTTTTTTTTTAGATAGAGTCTCATTATGTCGCCCTCGGTAGAGTGTCATGGCATTACAGAAACCTCCAACTCTTGGGCTTAAACGATTCTCTTGCCTCAGCCTCCCAAGTCCCTGGGACTACAGGCACCCCCCACAAAGCCCGGCTATTTTTTGGTTGTAGTTGGCCCCGGCTGGATTCAAACCAGCTCCAGTATATGTGGCTGGCACCCTAGCCACTGAGCTACAAGCGCTGAGCCTAGTTTCTCTATTCTTAGTAGAGACAGGGTCTTGCTGTTGCCCAGGCTGGTCCTGAACTTGGGCAATGCATCCACCTCAGCCTCCCAGACTGCTGGGATTACAGGCGTGAGCCACTGAGCCTGGCCTGCTTTTTTCACTTTTATCATTGCTGTTTCTCCAATGCCTCAGACAATACTTAGCACATAGTAGGAACTCTGTAAATACTGGCTGAATAAATGAATGAATGAATCTCTCTAGCTCTAGCACCTACTTGCTCCATAAATATTTGTTGAACTAAACAAATTCTCCAATGTCCACCCCGCAATGGTGTTCCCTTATTGGCAGCCAGCACTGCACATTTTCAAAGCATCGGATGCTACTCCATTCACATGTAAATACAGATACACAGCCCCGAGCCAGAGAGAAATTACTTTTGTGTTCTCGCCTATGTGTGGATTGCCCAGGCCTCTGTGCCATCCATCAGAGAGGAGAACAGACAGTTGCCTGGAATGTGGTTCACTTACAAATAGAAGCAATGACTTGAAAACCAGCTACTTGATGAGCAAAGTTCTAGAAAATGCTCTCTTCAGAAGGAGAAAGGCAGTTTCTTGCTCACCTGGGAGGAAATTTCTGGTTTATTGTGTTTCTCTCCAAAGTTATGGCTTTCCAATCCTGCCAGAAGCCACCAAGGGAGCACTGCCTTTCAGAGAGGGGCTTCCAAATCTGAAAAATTAATTTTAAATAGAGACACTTTACACCTCCCCACAGAGCCCTTAGCAGGAAAGTGCTACTTACACTCAGCTTGGCTGCCAAGTCTGCTCAGGCTGGGGCACTGATGGTGGGTGGCTCTCTGTCTCTCTGGTCATCCCTCCGCCCAGCCCTGGCCCAGCTCCAAGCTCCTCCTCTCTTCCTGTATCTGAACACCCAGTGCTGGCTCATCGCTGTTTAAATTCCACAAATATTTATGGAATGTCTGCCTTGCACTGTGCTAGGTACAAGGGAGAGGGCATAAAACAGAAAGAATATTTCCTCATTTCATTCATTAGAATAGGGGAAGATACATTGTAGGAACCTCCAGGGACTATATTCTGTATGTCACTCACACTTACTGAGTGAAAGCACTGAGCCAGGCACTGTGTACAAGCAAGCGAACAGAACTGCAGGTAAACATACACATATACGTGTGCCCACGCACGCACACATACCCGTTTATACACACATTCAAACACACGCACACATGTGCACATACATGGACATATATATACACATGCACACACGCACACATACCTGTGTAGACTCACACACACACATGCGAACAGGCAAACACACATACATGTACACATACATACACATGCCCCTGCACACACAACACACGCACCCCTGCACCTCTGACACTTAAGCAATTTACGTCATTGCTAAATATTGCTACGGTCACCCTTGAAGTACTCACTCCCTTTGGGCATCTGGTAACCATAGTGATAGTCACCATGAGATAAGTAGCACTTTTTCTAGGATGAGTTCAAGGACTTAATTGTCCAACCTCATACACACACCAGATTGAACAATAAGAAAAGGCTTTAGAAGCAAGGTGAGGAAAGAGGCAATTTACTATGGTGGCAACAGCATGTCATCAGGTTCTGACAGCCTAGGATTGAGCTCCATCATGGCATGAAGGCTGAACATGCTGGGCTTGAGCCTGCAGGAGATGGCACAGTGTGGATGCTGAGCAGGCAGCAATAATCTGAGACATTCTTCCCCAGGAGAAGGGATGGGCCTGCCTGGGGGCCTGGTTTGTGTGGGGAAGGTGTAGAGAAGAAGTTTGTCTGGGGTGAGGGTTGACTTGGCAATGACAAGAGCAGGTTGGGCACAAACTTGGCAATGGGACTCTGCAAATGTAATTAAAAGTCCTAAACTGTCGGTTCAGTTCAGTTGATTTTGAGTTCATCAAAAGGGAGATTATCCCTGAGCGAGGCTGTCTCTTCAAAGAGGGACAGGACCCATCCTAAAGGAAGAAGCTCAAAGCAGCAGAAAGAATCTCCTGCCGTGAAGAGAGTTGGCTTTTTGGAGCTGAGCACCTCAGTTCTATAAGCCAAGGAACTGAATTCTGCTAATGACCTTAATAAACTAGGAAGAGGCTCTCTGAGCTCCAGATGATTGTGTGTCCAGCTGACGCACTGATTTCAGCCTGGCGAGACCTCAAGTAGAGAATCCAGTGGCAATGTCCATGCCATAGCCTGCCAGACTTTCCCAGACCTGCCTTCCCTGTGTCCCCTACATCAGGGACTCTACACCTGCTGGTCTACAACCCGCCAAACCTCTGCCCACCACAGTACCATATTCCAGCTTTCATGTCTTTCATTCTGCTCAGACTTCTGACCTAAAAAATTGTGAGCAAATAAATGTATGTTGTTTTTAAGCTGCTAAATTTGTGATATTCTGTTATACTGCAGAGATAAATAAAACCGAGAGGAGACAAATATGCCCTATACAGTGTACTGCTAATGGCAGCCCCTTTTCTCAGTGAGGTCATGAATCAGCAAAGCAGCAGCACAGAAATGTCTGCTCTGGGTTTCTTTGGGGCTCTTTCAGATAGAAGACGTCTCAGAACAGAACAGCTGTGTCTCCCCCATCAGTCTGAAACACACTCAGAGCCAAAGGTCACCTCTCCTGCCGCCTAGGGGACCATCCTACTGTTCCTTTGCCTTCTCTCCAGACCTTGATATTCCACAGGTTTTGGGAAGTCTTGGCTAAGATTTTCAAGACAGTCCTCTCAAGAGGACAGGCCCTGGAAACAACCCAAGTGTCCATCTATAGGGGATGGTTAAATAAGTTGTGTTACAGCCACATACTGAAATACTCTGTAGCTGTTAGAGAAAAAGGTGACGGGGATGAATCAGGGAATAGTACCATTTGAGTGGGAAAGGAAGAATACATAGACACATATTTACATGGGCTTGTATTTGCATCAAAACACCCTGGGAATGGCTCGGTGCCCGTAGCACAGTGGTTACAGCGCCAGCCATGTACACCAAGCTGGTGGGTTCAAACCCAGCCTGGGCCGACTAAACAATAATGACAACAGCAACAAAAAATAGCTGGGTGTTTTGGCGGGCCACTGTAGTTCCAGCTACTGGGAAGCTGAGGCAAGAGAATCACTTAAGTCCAGGAGTTTGAGGTTGCTGTGAGCTGTGATGCTACACAGGGCAACATAATGAGACTCTGTCTCAAAAAAAAAAAAAAAGGCGGGGGTGGTGCCTGTGGTTCAGTGGGTAGGGCACCGGCCCCATATACCGAGGGTGGTGGGTTCGAACCCGGCCCCAGCCAGCTAAAACAGCAATGAGAATTGCAACAAAAAATAGCTGGGCATTGCCTATAGTCCCAGCTACCAGGGAGGCTGAGGCAAGAGAAACACTTAAGGCCAAGAGTTGGAGGTTGCTGTGAGCTGTGACACCACGCACTCTACCGAGCGCAACAAAGTGAGACTCTGTCTCAGAAAAAAGGAAAAAAAAAAAAAAAAAAAGACACACTGGGAAGACAGATGCTGATTGGACCTTTGGACCTGCTCCCTGTAAGGGCTGGGGCAGGAAAGGGAGAGGAGGAGCAGGGAGGGTGGAGGTGGCAGGAAAGAGAGTCCTCAATGTATTCATTTTTATACAGTTTTTTGGACACTTCAAACTCTTCCAAATAAATTATTTAAAGGAACTGAAATATTGTGGGAGGAGGAAGAGATTCCTGAAGGACCAAAGGAGTAGAAGTGCTGCGATTCTGCCACAGGCAGCCCCCAAATCACAGAGAAGAGGCCAGCTGTGCTTTGGGGACCTGGAGGTTGAAATCCGTCTGTGCTAGGTTACATCTGCCGGGAAACAGGGCCTGTGTGACCTACTTCTGAGAGGTCCCGAATGTGTGAGGGCATAGTGAGGGAGGTGTTAGGGTGTGCTCGTGGGTGACCCTGTTACCTGCAGGCTGGTCTGGGCATGTTATGGGCTGAATCGAGTCCCTCCAAAATTCATATGTTGAAGCCCTAACCCCAGTACCTCAGAACTGGTTGTTTGGGAATAGGGTCTTTACAGAAGTGATTAAGGTAAAATGAGGGCGTTAGGATGGGTCCTAGTCTAATATGACTGATATCCTTATAAGAAGGGGAAATTAGGGAAGAGGACACAGAGAGACAGCCAGAGAGAGAGAGGTCTCCGAAGGAACCAGCCCTCCCAGCACCTTGAGTTGAGACTTCCAGCCTCCAGAACTCTGAGAAAACACACTTCTGCTGTCTACACCACCCAGTCTGCAGGACTGTGTTACACTAACACAGAAGGGGCTGGCAGGCAGTGGGACAGCTAGGAAAAGGTTAAGTTTGGGGGTCAGAGGGGAGACGCTGGAGGGGCCCTGGAGAAGCACTGCTGGGTCGGGAGTGTGTGGGGGTGTATCCTGCCACCAGATGAAGGAGGCGGAGCTGAGAACAGGAACCGGGAACCTTGTGTGTGGACAGGGACAGAAGAAGACAGCGAGTCTCTTCTCTCTCCCTCTCTCTTTTTTTCTTGGAAACAGTCTCACTCAGTTGCCCTGGGGTTGAGAGTCATGGCGTCATAGCTCACAGCAACCTCAGACTCTTGGGCTCAAGTGCTTCTCTTGCCTCAGCCCCCTGACTAGCTGGGACTATAGGCGCCCTTCACAACGCCCGGCTAGTTTCAGACACCGGGGTCGCGCTCAGCTCAGGGTGGTCTCGAACCTGTGAGCTCAGGCAATCCACCCACCTTTGCCTGGTAGAGTGCTGGCATTACAGGCGTGAGCCACCGTGCCTGGCTCATCTCTCTCGCTTACAATCCCACTTTCCCCTGGGCCAGCCCTTCCCCAGGGCCACACTCTCCACGTCCCTCCTTTCCGCTCCTGAAGCAGAAGGTTTGGCTCGGAGCAAGGGACGCTGCAGAGCTGAGCCCGCCCCTCCCCGCCATCTAACGGCCCATTGTGCCCACTGAGCCGTATGGGGTGGTTCTCAGCCACTTCCAGAGATCTGCCAGCGGAGAGAAAGGGGGCGGTTTCAGGGCAGGGGGCAGCAGGCGCGGGCTGGGCCTCCAGGGACTCGCGGGGACCTCAGCGGGCGCCGCCCCCTCCCCTTGTCTGCGTCCAGCGCCCTAGGCCTCCCTCGCCCGGTGGCAGCTGGCCTGGCCCTCCCCTTCCCCCAGCCCTTGGGGGAGGCTGAGTCCCTGCCGCTGCCCCTGGAGACGCAGCAGTTCTGAAGGCATCTTCTTCCCAGACTCCAGCCCGCGCCCCATCCCCTTACCCCACCCTCAGCTGCCGTAGAGTCGCACCTGCCGAGCGCCCCTTCCACCGGCCTTTCTGTCCGCCACCCCAGGGAGCGACTGCGAAGGGGCAGTGCCACAGCTACTGTTAGGTGGTGAGGGAGGGAGAACCCTGGCCCGGAGCGCTAATCCTGCTCCTGAATCTACCCGCTGTGCGTCTGTCACCAAGTCACTCAACCTCTCTGAGCCCCTGCTGCATCGACTGTAAGACACGCTGTGGCAAACCAAGGTACTCTGCTGTTCCCAGGGTCAGGGAAGGTGAGGGACACAGAGAGGAAACTAGCTTCTGTGTTGTCCAGGCTCTGTGGCCTCCCAGCTCAGTAACCTTGGGCGGGTTACCTTCAGGCCCTTCACCTGTAAAATGGAGGGAGAATGCAGTTGTACAGGGTGAAGAAATTCACATAAAGCACTGGGAAACTGGATGGAAGAGCGCGGCCTTTATTGTAGCTGTCATTGTTGCTGTCACCATTCAGCATTGCCTTAATAAAATGTCAGTGCTGTGGACAGAGGGGAGTCCAGTTTCATGGGGTCTGAAGGTTACTCATACACTGGTTGGGGAAAGGGGTTCCCTGTGAAGGGATTCCTCATTAAAAAAAGGAATACAAAACTATAAATGCAAAATTGGGTACAGAAGTGAAAAGTTATTTTTAAAATGAGAAAAGGAATCATAAGTTCCATGTGAAAAAGTGGGCAAATCAAAAATCATTCAAAAATCAGAAAAATAACACGATAATTTTAATTAACTTCCTGCCACACACACATTTTTTTCTACTTTTCTGGCTGTATATTCTTTGATTGAGTCTTCATAACGATTTTGTATTTTTTTTTTATAGAGAGCAGAAAGATTGTTCAGTTTCCTTCTAGCAAGGTTGATGATAAATTTTATTTTTATTGTTGATAGTTGTGTGTGTGTGTTTGTTTTTGAGACAGAGTCTCACTCAGTCACACTGGGGTTGAGTGCCATGGCATACAGCAATCTCAAACTCTTGGACTCAAGCAATCCTCTTACCTCAGCCTCTGGAGTTGCCTCAGCCTCCCGAGTTGCCTTAGCCTCCCCAGTAAATAAGACTACAGGCACCCACCATAATGCCCAGCTATTTTTAGAGATGGGGTCTCACTCTTGATCAGGAATCTCACTCTTGCTCAGGCTGGTCTAGAACTCCTGAGCTCAAACAATCCACCCACCTCAGCCTCCCAGAGTGCTGGGATTACATACGTGAGCCATGATGTCTGGCCATTATTATTGAGTTTTTAAAAGTGTCTTTCATCTTTGTAATTGCTCTTGACAATACCACATATAATTTTAGAATTGTCATATTTGGAGGGGAAAACCTATACAAATTTTTCTTATAATTGAGTCCTAAGATTTCAAGACAGTTCAAGTTTTCTTATGTGGTAAATAATCTTAAATACTTATACAAAAGGCAATAGTCACTACCTAGTTTTACTAGTTGTACCTGCCTATTATGAGATTTATAAATGTTATCTTTATCAAATCACCAAAAAAATAAAAAATTTTTCCAAAGTATTCAAATGAATTACTCCTCTTCATTAACTGGATTATGAAAAAATCCAAGGGCCTGTTAGCAATCTACCTCTTCCTCTTAAAGTAATACCTCCTTGGGATAATCTGAGCTTATGTTAAAATTCACTTCCTAATATCAGAATAATTTCTATGTAATAATTTCATTTACAAGTACACGAGAAACATTTTTGTTTGATATAAATGTGCACACTACACTATCAAACATACTCCTGACAGAAGATTCCCATTTGAACAGAGCATCAGTGAGAACCCAGCCCATCACTTGCAGTGTCATACATCCAGTGATTAGAAAAGTCATCCAAGGATTGGCTTCTAATTCCACACATTTCAAATACTACTTCTAAGTTTAGGTACTAGAAGATATTTCATGGCTGAGCAGGGTGGCTCGCACTTGTAATCCTAGCACTCTGAGAGCCCAAAGCAGGAGAATCCCTTGAGCTCAGAAGTTAGAGACCAGCCTGAGCAAGAGCAAGACCCATTGCTACTAAAAATAGAAAAACCAGCCAGGTGTTATGTGGGCACCTGTTGTCCCAACTCAGGGGCTAAGCCAAGAGGATTGTTCAGACCCAGGAGTTGAGGTTGCTATGAGCTATGACACAATGGCAGTCTACCCAGGGCAACTGAGTGAGACTCTATCTCAAAAGGAAAAAAAAAGAAGACATTTCCTGCCACCATGATACTCTGGCCCTGCATTTACATGGCATGATGGTACCTGAGTCAGTTCAGTGGCCGTGGGGATATTCCTGGAAGGCATTCATATACCAGGAGAGTCAATAACCACTACACATCTGACCTAAATGTTTTTTCTTTTTCTTCTCTCTCTCTTTTTTTTTTCTTTTTTTGAGACAATCTTACTTTGTTGCCCTCGGTACGGTACCATGGTGTCATAGCTCACAGCAACCCCCAACTCCTGGGCTTAGGTGATTCTCTTGCCTCAGCCTCCCAAGTAGGTAGGACTACAGGCACACAGCACAATGCCCGGCTATTTCTTGTTGTAGTTGTCATTGTTGTTTAGCAGGCCCTGGCAGGGCTCAAACCCACCAGCCTCTGTGTATGTGGCTGGTGCCTTAACCACGATACTACTGGCACCAAGCCCAACCTAAATGCTTTTTCAACTCCATTGCCACTTACCCAGACCCCAAAATGCCTGTGGCTCATTTACCACTTGACACGAAGGGAGGTGGGATAGAGGGGAAATCATAATGGAAAGAGACCTGAGAATCAATTGTGGTTACAATACTCTTGCACTTTCATGCAGAACCATATGCAGGTGCTATCAGGGTGCTTCCCAGAGCCCTGGAATGCGGTCATTAATTTTATGATAAGTGTTCTTTTGGTTGTAGACTCTTGGGCCAAGTGTAATTTCAGGGGCCATAAAAGGTCTCTCCTAGGGCGGTGCCTATAGATCAGTGGGTAGGGCGCTGGCTACATACACCTAGCCTGGTGGGTTTGAACCCTGCCTGGGTCAGCTAAACAATGACAACTGCAACAAAAAAATAGCCAGGAGTTGTGGTGGGCGCCTGGAGTCCCAGCTACATGGGAGGCTGAGACAAGAGGATCTCTTGAGCCCAAGAGTTTGAGGTTGCTGTGAGCTGTGATGCTATGGCACTCTACCAACATTGACAAAGTGAGACTCTATCAAAAAAAATTAAAAAAGAAAGTCTCTCCTGTATACCCCCAAACGCCTCCTTATCAATTATAAAGTTATTTATAATTACATTACTTTGAAATGTATTATTTTGGTTAAACCATTGTCCCAGTGTTAGCTCTCTTTCAACTAAAGGGGGTGGGGACTGGGGGGAAGGAGGAAGGCAGGCTATGGAGCCTCTCACATTTTCATATGAATGTATTGACCAGGGGAAGTTCAGAGCAGCAGGAGAATTTTCAGGGTTGAAGAATAAAGTGTCAAGGAAGAGAGGTCAACCATAGCACCAGCAGCAAACTTCCTTCCCTGCATACTTTTCATGTATAACGGATGTGCTGGGCCCTGCATCCAGCACGCAAATTTCGGGTTGCAAGTAATCCATGTGAGGAGGTAGAGTGGGGGCAAACCCCTACAGCAACCAGCTATAGCATCCATCACTTTTAGTAACTTTTCAATTATGAGCAATAATAGAAGAGATTAGAATTATTAATGATATGAATAGCAGTTTCTCAACAAAATCACTTTGCTTGGCAAATATTTGGGATTTTATTGAGTCATTTAAGCCCCATATTGGTGACTTAGTTCAGGCTGAATTGGAAAGACATCATTTTTTTCTAATTTCCTTTGGCTTGCTTCCACCACTGCCACCTGTTCCCCTGTTCCCACTTTCCAGTCTGGGCTCAGGAAACTGTGATTCAGGTGCCAGCCCAGCTGACCTCCATCGATACTTTGCCCCCACCCTCTTGGGGTAATTTCCAGTCCACACTTTCCATGAGGTGAGTACTTGATGATGACATGACATGCCTTTGTGAGAAGGAAACTCTCACTTTGCCTTGCTTCGCTCTTCATTTAGACTCTAAAATTACCAGGAGAGAGATCCAGGCGCAGAGAAATGAAGAATGGAGGATCCAGGGAGAGAGGGGAGCGCCTGGCGGCTGGCGGGTTATTGTTTATGGCTAGCTCTCTGTTGGCTGTGAGTTTTCTTTTCCCTCACATAAATGAGGCAAGGCCCCCAGAACACAGACAGGGCCTGGGGCTGCTTATTTGCATAGCAACCACTCTCTGTCCTCAGAAAACTCCACTTTGATAACCGCAGAGCCCAGTGTTGGAACTAGCCATAAAGAGGAGCTCTGCCCGCTGCAAGGCAGCTGTTTGAAGAGGACAAAACCTTGGGGATATTTGCTGGAAATCAGGCTGTAGAAGACACAGCTGAAGATCTTCAGAAATAAGGCCCAGGGCAGTGGCTCACACTTGTAATCCTAATACTCTGGGAAGCCAAGGCAAGTGGATTGCCTGAGCTCAGGAGTTCAAGACTACTCTGAGCAAGATGGAGAATAGAAAAACTAGCCGGGCATTGTGGTGGGCACCTGTAGTCCCAGCTACTCAGGAGGCTGATGCAAGAGGATTGCTTGAGACCAGGCTCAGTGGCTCACACCTATAATCCTAGCACTCTGGGAGGCCAAGGTGGGTGGATTGCCTGAGCTCACAGGTTCAAGACCAGCCTGAGCAAGAGTGAGACCATCTTTAGAAATAGCCAGGCATTGTGGCGGGTGCCTATAGTCCCAGCTACTTGGGAGGCTGAAGCAAGAGGATGACTTGAGCCTAAGAGTTGGAGGTTCCTGTGAGCTACGATGCCACCACACCCTACAGAGGGTGACAAAGTGAGACTCTGTCTCAAAAAAAAAAGAGGATTGCTTGAGCCTAAGAGTTTGAGGTTACTATGAGCTATGATATGGCACTCTGACCACGGTGACAGAGTAGTGAGACTAGAGTCTGTCTCAAAAATAAATATCTTCAGGCTCGGCGCCTGTGGCTCAAACGGCTAAGGCACCAGCCACATACACCTGAGCTGGCAGGTTCGAATCCAGCCCGGGCCCGCCAAACAACAATGATGGCTGCAATCAAAAAATGACTGGGCGTTGTGGCGGGCGCCTGTAGTCCCAGCTACTTGGGAGGTGGAGGCAAGAGACTCGCTTGAGCCCGGGAGTTGGAGGTTGCTGTGAGCTGTGATGCCATGGCACACTACCCAGGGGAACAGCTTGAGGCTCTGTCTCAAAAATGAAATAAAAATAAAAATAAATAAAGTTCTTCAGAAATAGAAGAAACACAGTAGAAGTTGACATGCTGGGTAGAAGCCCGTGGTTCAGTTCCCATCATGAGAGGCTCTTGGGAGGTCCCCAACCTCAGTAAGACCCAGTGGTTCCAGGGTGACCTCTGAACCACGAGGTGGGCCCAATCTATACAGTGTAAAACAGACCCCCAGGCCGTAACCAAGGCCTTGTAGCAACAAGGGGGCCTGTTCGTTGTCTAGGGCAAAAGTATCTTCTTTGTAAGCCTGTATCTTTCTCTGTAAACTTGCCTTTCTCCTCCTCAATAAACTTTGTTTCACACTCGCCTTGCTTTGAGGGGTTTGGTCATTCTTTGCCCAGAGCACACCAAGAACCGAGGATGCAGACAGCTGCTTGACAATACCACGGGAGGGGAAAGCAGGAGCTAAGGAACAAATGGGTGAAAGGCTAGACACTAAATGGGGAAAACTAATGGGGATTGGGGTGGCATCTGTGAGGTGGCATCTGTCAGGTGACAGATGCCACCTCAGAAGCTGGAGGTGACAAAGCTGTCCATGAAGCCGGAGGGTAAGGCTTCCTGAGGCCAGAGGCTTTCCATGCCTTGAATGTTCAGCTTCCTCTAGGCAACAGGGAACCATGGCAGGTTTTTAAGTGTATATTTTGGAAAGACATCTCTACCCCGCAGAGCATTGAGGTACCCCCAGAGCAGGTGCCCGGCCCGGCCAGCCTGCTTCCCTAGAAGAACAAGGAATATGGCCACCACTGAGCATGGGAAGGAAGGAGTGCAGGCAGGCAGAGAGAAGTACTAGTGAGTTACACCGTTATAAATACACTTTAGGGCTGTGTGACTTGGCCGTAAATTGCTGCACTGTGCTCAGGTGATGTCACCCGACGTTCGGCTGTATTTATAGCTTTGTTACTGTTCCCTGGGATTTTTTTTTTCACATTCAAGGTAATAAGTGTCTCCCCCCCCACACACACTCTTCCTGAACAACAGAAGATAAACTTTTATGCCATTTCTGCTCTTATTCTTCCAGCTCCTTGGAAGAATGATTGCCTGGGCTTACCAAATAAATGCCTACCTAGTTGGGAAGTTCTACCTGCAGTCCAGTTGCTAGCCTTCTGGCTTTGTACTCTGTAAAATGAAGCCCACCCCGCTCCATGCTCCAGGAAATGCTTTGGAGAACTAAAAATCAGGAAAAAGACGGGCATGGTGGCTCACGCCTGTAATCCTAACTCTGAGAGGCCAAGATATGATCTCTTGAGCTCTGGAGTTCGAGACCAGCCTGAACAAGAGCAAGACCCCATCTCTGCTAAAAATAGAAAAACTAGCTGCACATGGTAGTGGACTCCTATAGTCCGAGCTACTTGGGAGGCTGAAGCAAGAGGATCAGTTGAGCCCAGGAATTGGAGGTTGCTGTGAGCTATGACACCACAGCACTCTACCAAGCTCGACTGAGTGAGACTCTGTGTCAAGAAAGAAAAACATCAGGAACATCTTCCTCTTTTTCAAAGTCTTAAGAGCCTACTATGTGCCAGACGCACTGGTGACAGCAGTGAACAACAGTGGCACAGTTTCTACCTGTGTAGGGTTTAGAATGAGGAGGAGAAACAGACATTGAATATCTAATTACAAGCATAGTAAATAGTACTAGTGGAAATAGAGGGTGCTTGAGGGCAATTGCAAGGCGATTTAACCTACTCAGAGGAATTATAGATGCTTCCATGAAGAAGTGACATTCAGAGTGAATGCTAAGGGACAATATAGCTTAGGGGCCAGGTAGGAGTAAAGCCCTGGAAAACAATATTGCAAGCAAGGGACCAGCATGTGTTAAGTCCCCTCCCCCAAGGAGAGAAATACTACCAGTCCTGAGAACTCAGCGGCCGCCTGGTGAAGCTGGAGTATAAGAGACAGGAGGGGAGTGGGGAGCTGTGGGGAGGCTGGGAGGTAGGGCAAACCCATCCCAGGCAGGCTCCAGGAGCTGAGGGAAAGATGCTGGGTCTGATCCTAAGGCCAGTGAGAGTCACCAGAGAGTGTTAAGCAGGGGAGTGATGTGGTCAAATTTGAGCTTGAAGCAAATCACTGTGGCTGCAGAGAATGGAACTGATGAGAAAGGGGTGTGAGCAGACAGATGACCCACATGGAGCAGTGTGGGAATAGTGGAGATGGAAGAAAATGGACCGCTACCTTGGAAAACCAACCCCCAGGATCTGGAAATGTAGTGGATGTGAATGGGGAGGAAGAGCGAGTAGCCAAGCATAGCTGCGCAGGTGTCTGTTCTGAGCAACAGGACGGAGGGTACTGCCATTCTTTTTATTTTGTGACAGAGTCTCACTTTGTCACCCTTGGTAGAATGCCGTGGCATCACAGCTCGCAGCAACCTCCAGCTCTTGGGGCTTAGGAGATTCTCTTGCCTCAGCCTCCCGAGTAGCTGGGACTACAGGCGCTCACCACAATGCCCAGCTATGTTTGTTGTTACTGTTGTTGTTGTTGCAATTTGGCTGGGGCTGGCCAGGTTTGAACCCACCACCCTTGGTATATGGGGCCAGTGCCCTACTCACTGAGCCATATGCGCCACCGGTACTGCCATTCTTGAAAGAGGGCCACTGAAGAGAGGCCAGGAGTGGTGGTGGTGGTTGTGTTGTTTCATTTTGATTGTAGTGGGGGGCAGAGATCTCTGACTTTGCTTTCTCCTGGATCTATTCCCAACACCTAGAGCAGGCCTCTGCACGAAGAGGACCCAGGGATGGGGCTGGAGGAAGCTCAGGCCTGAGAGTTGGTGGAAGTGGGGAGCTGCCAATGCCTAGAAGAGGGGACTTGGTGCCAACACCTCTTTGCTGGCTATGTCCACAGAAGCACTGGAGAGACATTAAACCAACATTCTCCATCTGTCCATTTAGGAAATGCCACCTGAGCCAGCAGCCAGACCCTGCCTGGCAGGCATTGCAAGGCCTGTTCCTTGGCACAGAAGCCAGGAAGCCAGTGGAAGCAAAGAGGGGTACCACTGGTGGCTGTCACATGTAGGAGGCCTGCCAAGTCAGGTTAAGGGAGCAGGAGTCAGGAAATGGGTCCTTGACCCTGGGCCTCAGGAGGACTCTTGGCTCCAATTCCTTTGGAGGAAATGGGGCCCAAGGGTTTCTAGAAACAGTTCTCCATCACAGAGCATTCACAGAACACCTCAGTGGGCCCTGGTAGAACCCCTCCAGAGGCATCCCCAAGGAACCCCCTGTGATTCTGTATTAGAGGCAAACAGTATCACATAACCACAGGAGCATGGGAGCCAGCAGAAATCTGAGGCCCAGAGAGAGGGGGGGGGTGTCTTATTTAAGGCCACACTTCAGACTTTGAACATTCTGGGAAACTTTTCTTGATACCTCCAAGCTGAGTTCAGTAACCCCTGTTTTGCATTCTCAATAAACACAGCATTTTTCTGCCTCTACACTTCCCAACTTTGTTGTAATTACGGTCCATCTTTTCCACTAGACCATGAGTTCTTGGAGAACAAGGGAGTGTGTTTTGTTTTACTTTGTATCCCAAGTGCTAAGCCCAGTGCCTGGCAAAGAGTTAGTTTTTAAAACATGTTTGTGGGCAGATGTATTAGAATAGATGAATGAATGAACTAAGTACTTAATTAATCTCAACCAAAACCCTTAGCCAGAGGCTGGGCGGGGTGGCTCACGCCTGTAATCCCAGCACTCTGGGAGACCCAGGCCAGAAGATAGCTTGAGCTCACTAGTTTGAAATCAGACTGAACTAGAGTGAGACCCCCACCTCTAAAAAGAGCTGGGTATTGTGGCAGGTGCCCATTATCCCAGCTACTCGGGAGGCTGAGGCAAGAGAATTGCTTGAGCCCAGGAGTCTGGCAAAAAGAGCCAGGGCACTCTACCCCCGAGCAAGAAAGTGAGACTCTGTCTAAAAAAAAGAAAAACACCAAAAGACAACAAAGCCCTTAGCCAGCCTCTACTGGGAGGTTATGAAGATTGGAATGACATTGTTAAGGATTGTGATTTAAGTTGATGGTCCCTTCTCTTATGATTTGGCCTCATCCTTATATTTCCTTTTATAGGAACCCCACTCACCTTCATCCTTAAACCTACCATGATGTTCAGAGTCCTTAACACAACTGCAGGTCAGCTGCCAACTCAATCTCATCTCTTGTGTGCAAGCAAACAGAAACCACAGCCCTGTAACCCAGTCCTGACACTAAATGGATCTGATGATGGGTGGTTTTAGGTCTCTAGGGAAGCCCTGGGGAGTTCTGGAGGAGTGGAGATCAGGAGCTTGGGGGTAAGATTCCAAGGGCCAAAGGAAGGTGTGAGGCTCCCCTCCCCCTTTTTATTCCCCCACTTCCAGCTCACCTGGTTCCCTCTCTGATGCTCAGACCCCTCTTCTCTGCCTCTCTCTGAGCAGGTCTCCCCAACTAGGCTATACATCAGAAGTGGGGGTCTTCCCATCCCTATGAGCTCAGGCGATGAGACCCTCATTGGATCTAATGAGACACAACCATTCTGTTCAGCACAAATTGTCTCCCTGTGTTGGAGCTGGGATATGAAGCAGTGGGAAGGGAAGGACTGGAATGGGTGTTATGGGACGGATCTCAGGGATTCACAGGGAATGCTGGCACATGGCAAACACAATTGGAAACTGTCTCCGCCAAGGGCATCTTTTCTAAGAGCCTGCCTCTGAGCAGCTTCTACCCATCCAGACCATGTTAAGACATGGAGTATTCTCAGTGGACAGTCCCTGTGGGGTCTAGCCATGTTCTCTGACACTCTTTTTCACAGGGCTTGACCTCTGTAGTCCACTATCACCTTCTGTAGGAGACTAAGGACAGCCACTTCTTAACCTCCTTACTGCCCAGGGTGCCTGGTTTCTGCTGAGCTTCCTCCTGGAAGCCTCACATGTTAACGCACCAGGGAGCTGGGCCTCCTTGCAATGTCTTCTCTGCCCTGCACAGATGTGGGCGGGTGGGGGCTAAACAATAATCATTTCAAGTGCTGAGACCGCTGGTCCTTGGTAAGACATCAAGCACAAGCGGCAAAATTGAGGACCATTAATTCCCTGGCCCAGGATCCCTCTTCTCACTCCTGTTGCAGAGCCAGGTATGCTTTACAAACAGGCCAGCCTGGCTGGATGCAGGTGCCAGGCCCCCTGCCCATGTGGGAGTGGTCCAGGGTGCTTTAACCGATGTTGCTCTTCCTGCTGCCACACGCTCACCCCTCACAGTGCAGAAGGGAGTCTCTCCCCATCAGGGCAGGCCTTTGCCTTTGTCCTTACTCTTGTGCGTCTCAAAAGCTGAGTGACTTGAGGAAAAGGAGCACAGGAGAAGATGACCGGCAGAACAGCAGGAAATCTCCGGGCCTATTATCTGGAGGGACTTACACAGAGAAGAAAATGGGGGGAGGGATGAGGAAGAGCCTCCTTTGATAGAAGGACTTTGGAAGAAAGGATGCTTCTCTCACTGCTCTGGACTGACCATAGTTCCACAGCAGGGCAGGACACAGGCAGCTTCCAGTGATCCTTTCCCCTTAGGGAATCAAGGTTTCCTTCAGGGTCAGGATTATTTTCCAGGCTGAAAATCAGGATGTTGGCCTTTGTCTCCTCTGTCTCTGGTAAGCAGCAGGGACACAATCCTCCACCCCCTCCAGGGGGAAACAGGACAATTTATAGAATTGTTCTGCTGTTTTTAGCCCTCTTTGAAACAAAGAATTCATTTCTGTCTCTCAAGGTGGCTTCTCCTGCTGGCGGTCATAAATGGCCTTCCTGCTCACTCCCTGACCTCTTGATCTTTTGGCTTTTGTGTTCAAAAAATTATTAATATTTCTCTTAACACCATATATAACCTTTGGCCACTCGTCTCCTTTTTACTAGGCGAAGTAGCAGCCTTAGGGATTTCTTCTACCTTTGCCACCACCCCTGCATGCTCTTTCTGGGCAGGACTCTGTGCATGGGGGTGAAGATGAGTCCACAGGAGGAAGATGTAAAAGGTCCCTGCTTTGTGAAGCGGCAAACCCCCAAATAATCACAGCTCACTGTGTGCCCAGCATGCTTCTAAGATCTCAATGAATATTGACTCATTTAATCCTCACAGCACGCTGGTCTTGGCGGCATGGCCTGCAGTCCCAACTACTTAGGACACTAAGATGGGAGGTTCCCTTAGGCTCACAAGTTCAAGAACAGACTGGGCAGCATAGCAAGACCCCTGTCTCAAAAAAAGTTATACTCAATCCTCATAATGATCCCATCAAATAACTCTTATTACCCATATATTTAGATTAAAAAAATATTAGAGAGGTTAGGATATAAACTCCAAAGTCACACAGGAGCAGAACTTGGATTTGAATCTCTCTGTCTGGCTTCAGTGTCCGTGTGCTTTGCTGTCAACTACTATGCCACTCTCTGATGGAGCAGGGACTACCAAGCATCTTCTCTGCCCTCAAGGAGCTCTAGACTGAGGGGACATGCCCTCAAGGGTCCCCATGTTTGAAAGGGGAGGCAGTTATCCTGTCCTAGGGAGGTATGTACAGTCTTTGTCTGCAGAGCACCCAGTTGACACTAGTGACTCATCCCCAGGATACTCCTTGTTTGATTAAGAGTTATGCTATTAGCTGGACGCAATGGCTCACGCCTGTAATCCTAGCACTCTGGGAGGCCGAGATGGATAGATTGTTTAAGCTCATGAGTTCAAGACAGCCTGAACAAAAGTGAGACTCCATCTTTAACAAGAAAATAGCTGGAAGTTCTGGTAGGCACCTATAGTCCCAACTACTTGGGAGGCTGAGGTAAGAGGATCGCTTTAGCCCAAGAGTTTGAGGTTGCTGTGTGCCATGATGCTGTGGCACTCTACCAGGGCCAAGAAAGTGAAATTCTGTCTCAAGGAAAAGAAAAGAGTTATGTTATTAGATTCCAGGAGATTCAGTTAATTCAATTAGGCAACATGGGAACAGAGCAAAGCAAAGTTGGGGGAGCCCAATCGGAGCTGCCCTGAGAAGGAGAGGGGCAAGAAGCAGAAATGCTAGTTTGTGATGTGCAGGCTTGCTGAGGGCAATCCTGGAAAGCAACTGATTGCTTAGCCTAGTGGCTCTCAGCCCTGGCTGCCCATTAGAATTACTAGGATATGTCTGAAAATACTGATGCCAGGACTTTACCCCAGAACAATTTGTCTTTGGGGGCGAGGCCAGGGAACTGTTGTTGTTTTTGAAAGCCCCTCAGGAGATTCTTTTTTTTTGAAACAGAATCTCATTTTGTCACCTCGGGTAGAGTGCTGTGGCATTACATCTCACAGCAACCTCAAACTCTTGGGCTCAGTCTTGCCTCAGCCTCCCAAGTAGCTGGGACTATAGGCGCCAGCCACAATGCCGGGCTATTTTTAGAAATGGGGTCTGGCTCTTGCTCAGGCTGGTCTCACATAACTGAGCTCAAGAGAGTCTCCCACCTTGGGCTCCCAGAGAGCTAGGATTACAGGTGTGAACCACTGACCTGGCTAAAAGAGAATATTCTTAGCTTAGTGCTTCTTGCCCAACTTTGAATTTCTGATATTCAGGCCTGATAGCAACTCTCTGTGTGAGGAAGGACTGGGATAGCCAAAGCTTTTGACTTCCCTTGGGCCTCCTATCTCACCTTGAAACCCTTGAAACAGAGGAGCCAAATTTCTCCAGCTCTCTAGCAGCCAAAACAGTAATGCCACCTCTCTCCAAGGTCTGCTGCTTTCCTTCTCCTTCTCCCTTTAATTCTAAACCCTCACTGACTCATTCCTCTAAAACAGTGGTTCTCAACCTTCCTAATGCCGCGATGTATTTTCATTATTACAAAGGGGTCATGACTCACAAGTTGAGAACCGCTCCTCTAGAATCTCCTTCACATGAGCCGCTCAGTATCCCAGATCTCAGAGCTGAACTCCCCGTCCTTAGCCAGTGGCCGTCAACATAAGCCGTGCATCAGAATCTCCTAAGGGAGGGTGGGCATGGGTGCTTAAGCCTGTAATCTTAGCACTCTGGGAGGCCAAGGCGGGTGGATTGCCTGAGCTTACAGGTTTGAGACCAGTCTGAGCAAGAGGGAGACCCTGTCTCTATTTTTTTTTGGCCGGGGTTGGGTTGGGTTTGATCCCGCCACTTCCAGTATATGGGGCCGATCCCCTACTCCTTGAGCCACAGGCACCGCCAGGAGACCCTGTCTGTGTTAAAAATAGAAAAATTGGCTCAGCACCTGTGGCTCAACTGGCTAAGGTGCCAGCCACATACACCTGAACTGGCGGGTTCAAATCCAGCACGGGCCCGCCAAACAACAATGACGGCTGCAACCAAAAAATGGCCGGGCGTTGGTGGCGGGCACCTATAGTCCCAGCTGCTTGGGAGGCAGAGGCAGGAGACTGGCTTGTGCCCAGGAATTGGAGGTTGCCTTGAGCTGTGATGCCACAGCACTCTATCCAGGGTGACAGCTTGAGGCTCTGTCTCAAAAAAAAAAAAAAAAAAAAAAAGTAAAAATAGAAAAATTAGCCAGATGTATGGCAGGTGCTTGCAGTTCCAGCTACTTGGAAGATTGAGGTAAGCCACTCAATTGAGCCCAGGAGTTTGAGTTTGCTGTGAGCTGTGATATCATGGCACTCTACCAGGGTGACAGAGTGAGACTCTGTCTTAAAAAAAAAAAAATTCCGACTCAGGGCCTGTAACTCAGTTGTTAGGGTGCTGGCCACATAAACCAGGGCTGGCAGGTTTGAACCTGGCCCAGGCCTGCTAAAACAACAATGACAGTTACCAAAAAAAAAAATAAAATAAAATAGCTGGGTGTTGTGGAGGGCACGTAGAGTCCCAGCTACTTGGGAGATTGAGGCAAGAGAATTGCTTAAGCCTAAGAGTTTGAGGTTGCTGTGAGCTGTGATGCCAGAGCTCTCTACCGAGGGTGACATAGTATGACTCTGTCTCAAAAAAACAAACAAAAACCCCCAAAATTCTCTTTCCTGGCTTAGGGGCTCTTTCTTTTTAATACTTTCCTAAATCATGGTCCCCCTGGCTCTCCCTCAATGTACTTTTTTTTTTTTAAGAGACAGAGTCTCACTTTGTTGCCCGGTGGCATCATAGCTCACAGTAACCTTCAACTCCTGGGTTTAGGCAATTTTCTTGCCTCAGCCTCCTGAATAGCTGGGACTATAGGCACCCGCCACAACACCTGGCCATTTTTTTGTTGTGGTTTGGCCAGGGTCGTGTTTGAACCCACCACCCTCAGAATATGGGGCCGGCACCCTACTCACTGAACCAGAGGCACTTCCTCCTCCATGTACTTTCATGTGAAAAAGAGGCTGTTTTACTCATACTTCCAGAACACCCCTATCTGAGGTTCTGTGCTTGTACTGTTAACCACACACATTATATTCTTCCTTCTGATGGGTGAGTAGCTAAATCCCTTAGTTCCTTCAGGATTGTGTGCAAATGTCACTTTAGCAGGACCACTTCCCGTGGCCCCCATAAGAACAGGAACGCCATCCTTCCTTCCACTCCCTGTTGGTTTCATCCTTCACGTGTCTCCCATGACATTGACCGCAACGTGGTGTTGTTTACATTCTCCTGCCTCCCCCTCGTCCAGAATGGAACGTTAAAGGAGAAGGACTGTCATTCTTTTCACGGTTGTACCCCCAGAGCCTAGAATTGTGACTAGAATGTGGCAAGCGCTGAGGAAATATCTGTGGAATGTATGATCAGTGGCTGAATAACTGAAAGCCCTCACGTGGGTGTGTGTCAGTGCCTTTTTGTGTACAGGACTGTACTGCTTCTGTCGGCTGGGTACAGCTCTTCATTCTGACACGGTGCGTTTGCCGGTGCGTATGTGTTTTCAAACATGTAAAGGACCCTCCAGGTCTGTGTATACGTGTGGCTGCAGACCACATGTGGCCTTCTGGATCCTTGAGTGTGCCTTTTTGATTGAATCTACATTTCAACTTGGATCTGAAGCTGTGAAGCTTGGATTCAGTCGAGAGGGATCTGGAGGGCCACGAGTGGTTATTAGGATCTGCGCGGGAAACAGGAGCTGTGGCTGCTAGTCATCGGCAGAGGGCACCAGAGAGCCACGCGTCGGCCGCAGGGGCCCGAAATCCCGCGTCTTGGCTGGGAGTGTTCAGAGACCCAGGAGACCTAGAATCTGCGAGGAAAGAGGCGGAGACCTCTTCAGGCCGGTACATTACTGCAAGATTGTGCAATTCCTGTGACTTTTCAGTTATTTCCCCTGGATTCATCCCCCAGGGCCCAGACCACCTGCCTCCCCTCATCAACCCCAGCGCAGAAGCATTTAGTGAAGGGTTGGGCAAGAAGCTGGTGGCCAAAGTGGGCCCTTAAAATAGGGGAGATCCCCTTCTGAATGTCCAGGTTACTCTCACCAGGAGTTCCCCTCTCAGTTCTTAGATCTCTTCGACCCCAAAGGATCTCAAACTCCAGTGTGCTTAGAGACCCTTGGGGCCTGCCCCCTCCTCCCGGTCGCAGAGAGGCCGGCCAGGCGAGGCCCTGCCCTTCTGCGCCCTCGAGTCGGCTTCTCCTCCTGGACCGGCAGATGCCTAAAACGAACAAAGGATGGAGCAACTGCAGAGGAAGACTCCTGGCATCTAGGCTGCCCCGCCGGACCTAAGTGGACCCTCCCGGCAGGCGCTGAAGCTGGTTTTCGGCTCTGGGTTTTGTAGGTGGTGAGAGGAATGTGTGCCCCCTCCCTCAAGCATTCTTCAGTCAATTGAGAATTCTCAATTTGGGGCAACTAGGGTCTAGAGTTAGGGTGTGGGATTAAAAACGGGGTGGGGGGGAGAGGTTTTTAATCTTTATGTTTCTTTTAACTCCGTTTTCCCCAGACACACACGCGCGCGCGCGCACACACACGCACACTGTCCCCAACCCAGTCATCGTCTGGGCTGGACATGTCCTCGCCCATGCTCCCCCCGACACCCCGGGTTCCTTAGTCCCATAGCCAGCCACCAAGGCTGGGTCCATAAACTGGAGGAAGTGCGGACCCGCAGGGGTCCTGCCATGCCTGTCCCGGAGTCCGCGGTCATCACGTCCTTTACCCTCCTTTGCCCTCAAGTCCCCTCTCTTCGCTATCCTTCCCTCCCGGTGCCAGCGACGGGTGTGAGCGAGTGAGCGCACTGGGGGCAGGAGGAGGGCAGCGGGGGCGGCGCCGTCGGAGGGAGGGTAGACGTCAGGCGGAGGAGGGGGAGGGGGGAGACCGAGAAGGCGGGAGCGAGGGAGGAAGAAAAGGGGGGAGAAAGGGAGAGCAGCGCAGAGATCGGAAGAGACTCGAGAGATAAAGCTGGAGTTTACAAATAATTAAGGGCGGGGGCGGGGGAGAGAAGCAGGACAGACAGCAAAAGGACTGGAGGGACAGAGAGAAAGACACGGAGGGAAGGGGACTGAGTTTGTGCGCGCGCACGCGGTGCGCGCGCATTTGTGTGTCTGTGTGTGAGCGAGTGCGCGCGCGCGCGTGTGCGCGCAGGGGCGGCGCGGGCGGGTGGGCGGGCGGGGGCGGGCCCTGCTCCCTCCTCCCCAGCCCGCTGCTCCGGCTCCCTCGCCAACTCCGGGCCCCAGCCGGGCGGGCGAGCGGGCAGCATGCTGAGCCTCCTCGTCTGGATCCTCACTCTCTCCGACACTTTCTCCCAAGGTAAGGGCCCCCTGCCTGCCCTGGACACTCTTCTCAGCCCGAGGCTGAGGGATGCGCCCCGCCAGACGAGCGCCCGGGTCCGCGCGCGAAGCAGCCGGGGCTGGCGAGGAGTTTTCCGTTGATTTGCCCAAGTTGTTTCCTCTGGCTGCGCGGGAGAACCGAGAATGGGGGCAGGGAGGGCTGGAGGTCCGAGTAAAAAGGGGACTCGAACGCTCAAAGTCTCTTCCGGAGCCTCTGGCAGCCTTCCCTCTAGAGCCAGGGGTCCGTTTGCCTGGGTCCTGGCTAAGCGGAGGCTGGATTTAAGATTTTGGAGGTCGGGATGCAAGGAAAGCTGGGTTCCACGCTCGCAAAGATGTTGCGGAGGAGATCTCCCCCTCCAGCCCAGCCCTTCCGGGGGCCTAAGTCTGAACCCCAGCTCCTGGGGCTGCCCCCTCTGAAGGAAAGGAGGGGTGCCCGGGGGCCTCTGTGGGGATTTGGAACCCCTGACTGGGGAGAGTGGAATTCCAAATACAGCTTCAGGCTGGGCTGATATGGAGGGGGAACTCCATATCAGTCCAGGTGGATTGACACCCCACTTGGGGTAGGGAGAGTGGTGGTGTCTGGGACTTATTTGCAATTGACAGGGGAGAGGCTGGTAGGTAAGGGAGGTGGCTGGAGGGGATGAGGATGTTGGTGTATCCCAGGCAGGGCTGGGGAGTGGGAGGGAGTAGGGCTTAGGGAACCAAGGGCCTGGACTCCAGCCAGGGTTGGGGTCTGTGGAGTGGGTTCCCGCCTCTGGGGTCCGACTCTGAGGAAGCTTTAATCCTGTGGAGCTCCTCCCCCTCCCCCAAAATGCAGCTGACACGCAGGAATTCACACACAAACACCATAAAACAGGCACAGACGCTGAGACCGACGACTCACCTACAGAGGGAGGCATACCCCCCGACATCCCCCACACTGAGACAGATACATGTACACAAAGACACAGCACATCCCAGGATCCCAGGAGGACACATTCCTTCCCCAGACTGGCATAGACCCACACAAGCAGTAAACTCATGCCCATGGTGCATGTATGCAGGCAGGCGATCACAAGGACACACACACAAACCCCTCTACAGATACAAGCCTCAAGCAAACAAAGAAACTTACTCAGACGTTCATTCATGTAGGCAGACACCTATGGAGATGTAGAGACTACAAAATGGAGGAGGTGGTCTCCTTTTGGGGGGGAGGAATCTGGGAATGGGAGGTAAGCAGTGCTAGAACAGCCTCAGGTATTACTGCCTTGCTCTCAGTTCCATCCTGGGTTTGTGGGTGGGGATTTACGCTGGACCCCTCCTCCTTGCCAGGTGCCTCCCCAGCTCTGAAGGTGAAGGGGCTGAGTTAGGGAGGATAGGTCTGGCTTCATTTTCCCCCACAGGGCAACCATGCCCCCCTCGATGCACTCTTCAGATAGGGGAAGGGCACACGTCCGTGGTGTGAGCCGGAGGTGGTGCCCTAGGGAAGGAGGCTTGGCCTCAGGGTTGGCGGGCCAGGCCTGCCCAGCCACTTGCAGAAAGTTGGGAAGATGACTTAAGTTCTGACTTTGTTCAGTCAGGCTGCTGGAGGGGGGAGGGGGAGGGCTGGAGCGGAGGGGGTGGGGTCAGTACTGGTATGTGTCGGGGGCAAGCTTATGTCTGCTCCTTCCTTGCGGCCCTCACATGTCAGCAACATGGATATGAATGAGTGTTAAGGAACAAAAGCTGCAGTTAGCAAACAGGAGAGACATGTGGATTAAATCGGAACAGAAGTATGTGTTGTGTGCCCTTCTCCCTTTGGAAAGGGGGAAGGGGTTGGGGAATGCTGAGCCTGAAACAGGGTAAGAGCAAAGACCCTATGAAAGTGTCTGGGTGGGGGGGGGGAGGTACCAAAGAAAAGAAAAGGAGAAAATAGACCTAGGGGAGAGGAAATCACTGCTGAGTGAGGAAGCTCAGCAAGAACCTGGGAGGAGGCAGGGAGGGAAGGAGTGGGGGTCTAGAGAGACTGGAACACACATGGGGGTGAGGGCTTTGTGAGACTTCATCTCTTTGGCCTCCATCCTTAAAAAGAAGGGGTTTTGGAGCTCTAGGTCAGAGACTGGGGCAGTGAGAGGGGAGAGGGGCTGCCGGGGGATAAGGGGTGGTGGTTAGGAGATGGAGGTGGGGAGTAGGTGGCAGAAGTCCATAGAATTGAGGGGAGCAGAGAGGAGAGGGGAAGGGGAGATTCAGCCCAGGCTGAGAATAAAAATCGCATTTAAAGAATTTCAATGGGCTTCATCAATCTTCATTTTTCACTAAATAATTTTCTGTATCTTATCTAAATGAAAACCATTATCCTTCCCCCCATTTCCATCATGCGCCGGCTCCTCAGACTGATTGCGCCGAAAATTGAAATATTTATTCATTTTCTGGGAGATTTTCTCGCTGCCTAGTCTCAGGGAGGAGAAATTGAAAAAGAAAGATTATAGCTAATCAGAGCAATGTGGGATGACAGGCCGGCTCGGGGCGGGAGCTGCCTCCAGAGGCTGGGTGGATGTGGGGGTAGGAGGCAGGTCATCATTCCAACCCCTGGAGCTACCCTGGCATCCTTGCCACAGCTTTTGAAGGGAGTAGAGGGTAAAGGGAAGAGGCCCACAGACCTCCTCAATTCTGTATTCAGCCCTTTGTGTACAGCTACATCCTGGCAGGACCTCAGGTCTGCAGAATACTTGGACTCTCCATACCACACAAGACACACACTCCAGATGTCCCACTTCTGCCCAGGGCAGGCCACTGAGGTTGCGGAGAGGCAGGGGAGACATGGCAGAAACCAGGATACGGGGCCCTCTCCTTGACCTTGAGTGGACTCCTCTTTCTGCCTTGTGCTCACTTGGACTCAAAGGGAAGACATGAAGTAAGTACTCACGTGCCACAGCCCTGGGCTCCGGAGAGCCCCACTCAGAAGGAGGAGGAATGGCTCAGGCCTTCTCACTTCCACTCCTTCCCAAACCTGAGTGATTGTCATCCTGGTTTTGCTTTAGTCCTCGGGACCTGGGGGGCAGGAAGGCCCTTCTCTCCCCACCCACACTACTTATTCCTCTAGGACCTCTTCCTATCCTGGGGACTAGGTCTTTTCTCTCTTATCCTAGAGTTTTTGGCATAGTGCTAAACATATGGTAAGTGTCCCTTAGAAATCAGATCAGTCGGTTGATTTGGTGAGAGCTCTGCGGTGCTGGAAGAAACAGATCAGACTTGTATCCATCTCCCATTTCCACTGTTTGTTGGTCATGTAAGCTTTGAGTAAGTTACCCATTTTCTCTTTGCCTCAGTTTGTACATCTGTAAAGTGAGTAGAGTAGTGACACTTCTCAGGGTTGTGATGGCAGTTGAGTATGTTAATCTGTGTAAAGTTGGTGGAGCGGGTGTCTAGCACCATGAGAAGTGCCCAACAAGTGAGCTTGGAACTTGGGGGCTGGACGTGAAGAGACAGGCTGCTGGGTTGTCTGCACCTCCTTTTCATTGCTCTGTTATGATTCTGTTTTCAGCCCCTGCCCAGATCCTTGGTCCTGGGCTTCAATAAGCCTCTTCTTTGTGTCTCTTTTGGAGAACACGGGGTTATGGCAGACCCCAAGGAGAAACTGACCAGTCCCTCTAGTCATAAACCTCAGAAAAGGTCTGGGGAAGGGTCTTGAGGAGACAGCAAAGTGGAAGAGGTTGGTGTTGGAGTGAGAAGGAGCCAGAGCCTTCCTGTGAGAGGAGGAGGAACGCTAGCCCCAAGGTGGCAGCATTTCAGAGTCTGGGAATAATAATGGTCATTTGTTAAGCCCTTATGTTAACT
The DNA here is from genome assembly GCA_963574655.1 of Perodicticus potto. Taxonomy (NCBI): domain Eukaryota; kingdom Metazoa; phylum Chordata; class Mammalia; order Primates; family Lorisidae; genus Perodicticus; species Perodicticus potto. The sequence goes on from CAUYRH010018570.1 coordinate 27,603, forward strand.
ACTTTATATGCATTATCTGATTTAATCTACACAATAGCCCCTTGAGCTGGCTCTGTAATTATCCCCATTTCATGGATGAGAAATGGAGGTTTAGACACATTAATTATATTGTTGGTAGTCTAGGAGCCAGCTGACCCCCCACAGCCTGTACCTTCTGCTTTGGCCAGAGCTCCTATGTGCCAGCCAGAGTTGATGCTGGGCTGGGACAGCGTTTCTCCTTGCCCACAGCAGAAGAACTAGGAGGGAAAGGGAGTGAGTGTTTTATAAAGGTAAACTTACTCAAACTTTTAAAACAATCCTTTATTCTGAAATGCTAGCCTACATTTTTTGGTGTAAATCATTTTTCTTTCATAATATGACAATGTTAAAGACTTTTTTTTTTTAACACAGCCTTTTAAGCTCATGAACTATACATTTAGGAACTACCCCTGTACTCTGCTGGGCACAAAGCACTGCTGGGGAGGGGGTTCTGGGGAGAACCCTAGGATCTGGGTCTCCCCAGTCTCTGTAAGGGCTTATTTCTGCCTGCCTGAGAAGGTCCTCAGTCCTCAGCCTGTGCCCCGGGGACCTTCCTCTCTTGCTCAGAGTGGTGAGAAATGATTGTAGGAAGTCAGCCCCCTACCCAAGCATCATAGTCATGTTGAATTGTGCTTTTCAATTAATGTTACTTGTGTTTTGTAGATAAGGAAACCGAAGGTGAGAGTTTAATTTGCTTAAGGCCATCCCTGGGGTGTTCGATCCCAGATGCTAGCCTTCTGTTGTCTCAATTCCAGCCCACTGCCTCCCCCAGAATTGAGGTAGCTGGTATTGGAGGGGCAAAGGGCCAAGCCTTTTCCCGCACCCGGGGCCTTGCTCAGATCAGCCCCTTTGCCCAGATCTCAGCCCTGGAATGCCAAGGCTATGTCTACCTCCCTGCCTGGCTTTGATGATCATTTAGGAGGCAAAACTTAGATGTTAGTATACATGTTTTAGTTAGTGGGGGTGGGAACTGTAAATATCATGCCTTGAGGGAAGGAGGTTAGTAATGCCTTAGTTCTTTTCCTCCCTCCTTTAGAATCTTTCAAGTTTGTATTGGTACCGTGCTTCCCAATTTTAGTACCTTTTTCAGATGTGCCATCTCCTTGGATAGAAAGAAAAGGTCATCCTATGATGTAAGCAGGGTAGTTATCATTTCTACGTTTCACAGGTGAGAGAACAGACACCTACAGAAATTAAATGACTTGCTGAGGGATGGAAGTTGGGCTGGAGAGAGGGAGTAGGGGGCAGCTTCCATAATCTCCCTAATATCTGGGAGCTTTTTCCACCTGAGGATAGGGAAATTCCTCTCCTGGCTTCAGAGATGAGAACATTGTGCCCCTTCCTGACCTCCAGATCCTGTCTGGTTTCTTCCCAAGGCCCTTGGGTCGTTTTTTTCTTGGCAATCTCCGGGAGGGTGCTTTGACCTGGAAAAGGCTGGGGTGTGGTTGTCAGCAGTGGAGGAGAATGAGGCTGGCATGTCCCTGATTCTGCAATGTGAAGCCAGGGAGAGGCAGTCTCAGAATTCAGGGGGAAAAATGTGTGCTTTCAAAGTGAGGGAGGAGGTCATTCAACTTTTGTGAAGGGCCTACTTTGTATTTTGCATATATTAGTAACTAATTTAATACCAACAATTATCTGTTAAAGGTAGGTGTTACCCCCATTTTGCAGATGGACAAACAAGGACCCAAAGAAGCTAAATGGATTTTGTCAAGGTGATACAGCTAGTGAGTGACATGACCAGGATGAGAACCCAAGGGGGGGGGGGGTGGAGTGGACAAAATTCCTAGAAGAAACTTCCGGAAGACCTGATATCATCTCTTCTTCATGCAGGCATGTGGCTGTGGGGTCACTGAATGCATGTGCACATGTCCACACGTGTTTTCATGTGTACCTGTACATGTAGCCACTTTTCACACCTGTACGGGTCTGGACAGATATCTGTCTTTACCCCAGTCTTTGAGTGGCCAGAGCAGGCGTGTAACAGTGCTGCATTTTTTGTGTCATTTCACTTCTGTCTGCAGCAGCCCTCTCGGTGAAGGTACTACTTGCTGGCTTATCTTTCATGCTGTTCACCCTCTGAGAGATGCACACACTATGAGGCTGAGAGTGTTGGCCTGTGGTTCCCCACTCTGAGACACTGTCCCCTCTGCACCTGCAGCCCAGCCCTCACATCTGCCCAACGCTGATTCTCAGTGCATACCCGACTGAGTTCTTGTAGCGCCCAGGATAAAAGCTGCTATAGCTCCCAGACATTACGGAAGATCACATTTTTTCCCCTTCTTCCCATCCCACTTGCTCCCCCTCTATCAGTCCTCTCCAAGCTCCCAGTTTCTCCCTCCCTCCACATTTAATTTCTGTAGTAACTTTTATTAACCTCTATTGTCTCCAGGGGCTGCAGTCTTCACCCCTCTCTGCCCTCCTTGAGCCCATTTAACAAAAGTGGGATCGTATTGAAATAAATGGGCTTTGCAGCCAGCCAGCCAGCCTCCTCAGGATTAAGGGTCTTAAATCCAGGGGTAGAAATCTCTAGCGCTCTCTAACAAATTCTGGTGCTATCCCAGGAGAGAATGCTGCTGCTTCGTTCCTCCAGGGTCTGGCACTGGAAGGTGATGGAAGGCTCTTCCAGAAGGCTGTGGGTCTTGGGTTTTGAAGCAGGGAGGGGACAGCAGGAACTGGAGTCTCTGTGTTCAGCAGGACTGTCCCTGGAGGCTGCTCTGTCCTACGCTGGGTCAGGAATCAGATTCTCTGAACTGGGCAGCTTGGTGCTTTTTCTCCCAGCCCCGTATCTCCCTCCGAGGCAGTGTGAGGAGTAACAGCCTCCTCCCTGGAAGATGTGTGAGAAGAGTAAGGACTGTTGTTCATTCAGCAGGAAGGTATTGTGTACTGCCTGAGTGCCAGGCACTGTGCCAGACACCAGAGTTGCAGAGGTAATAAAATGCCATCCCTGCCCTTAAGGCATTCATTCCATGATTTAGGTATCAATCATGAGTAGGCCTCAGTAGGCCTCCGTTTCCTCTTTCACCCAATGGGAAGAGCTAATTTATTTATTTATTTATTTTGTAGAGACAAAGTCTCACTTTATCGCCCTCTGTAGAGTGCTGTGGTGTCACACAGCTCACAGCAACCTCCAACTCCTGGGCTTAGACGATTCTCTTGCCTCAGCCTCCCAAGTAGCTGGGACTACAGGCGCCCGTCACAACGCCCGGCTATTTTTCTGTTTTGCAGTTCGGCCTAGGCTGGGTTTGAACCCGCCACCTTCGGTATATGGAGCCGGTGCCCTACTCAATGAGCCACAGGTGCCGCCCTTTTTTTTTTTTTATTTAGATACTGGCAAATGTACATTTAAACATACTGGTAGGCAATATGTGGAATAAAAAAAAAAAATGACAGTGCATGGTCCCTCCCCTCCACTAAGATGCACAGACATGAGGGTGGTTGGGTGATGTGAGGCAGCGGGTCACAGGTGCCTAGTCACAGTATGGAGGGTTCAGGAGAGGCGAGTTTGCTGTGGGCTGAAGGGACCAGGAAAGGCTTCACGGAGGAAGTGGGCCTAGAGATGGACAGGACATAGATGGGGCGGGAAGCGGAGAACATTACCAGACAGGTCAGACTCCCTGTGCCAACGCGTAGCTGCTGGGTTGTGCAGGGTGCTCTGAGGCTGGTTGGACTGAGTGTTTGGGTTGGTAGGGGAGAAATAAGAGGTAATCTCAACAGAAGACCAGGCCAGGCCTGAGGAGGCCTTGAAAAGCCAGGCCAAAGCCTTCCCTATAAGAAGTGGCAAGCCAAGGACTTCTGTTTTTTAAACAAACATAGAGGGATGTTAACAACAGGTACAATCCCATCTCATTCCTCACCAAACCCTCCCTTTCTCTTAACTAGTTCTTCTGCCAAAGCTGCTATAGAAATTTGCAACCCCTTCAATTTTTTGTTTTTTAAAGATGAAATAGACAGATAATCAGAGTTTGGCCAGGCAGAAGTGAGCAGAAAACCTTAGAGAAATATCAGTCCTACCTTGGGAAGTCTCAGATCTGTGACCTGAGTTGGGGAGACTTTGGGAAGATGAGGGAATCTCTTTCTCTGAGAATCCTTCAGTATGAGATAAAGATGCCTAGAGACAGAGTTCAATGGAGATAACTCAGAGCAGAGCCCTGCAGCCCCGTAGATACCTGGATCTGACGCTGGGCTCTGTCATCTGTCTGCTCTAAGCCTGGTCTGTGTCTACACTGTCCGGAGTCAAGGAGAATCATCTCATTCCTTCAAAGGGACAATCTGGGTTTAGGCCCTTCCAAGTCAATTCTGGGCCATTTCCACCAGTCAGCAGCTTTAGATAGATGTGCATTTAGGGACTGAGCCCAGAGAGTCTTCAAGCCTCTTGGAGGAAGTGAGCGCTGGTTTTTCAAATGGAATCCTTTGAAGAGGGCCCGACAAGGGGATGAGAACCTGTGCTCCACTAAGCTAGTGTTGTTTTAAATGGTTGGGCTGGGCCTAGGGCTGCGGATAAAGAGCTAAGTGAGATTTAGTTCCTGTCCTTGAGGCGCTCGGGTCTGGTGTGGGAGATGGATGCATAAACACATATTGACAATCCTATAAGATAAAGGCTGTGAGAGAGGTATGTGAAAAATGCTGAGGTCTAACTGTCCAGCCGGGGAGAGTGGAGGGGAAGCCCCGACGGGGGGCGGGGTGTCCAGAGCCCAGGGCTGGGGGCTGCCGCAGTGCAGAGCCTGTGGAATGCTGCGACCTCCACAGTATCCAGGCTCTGGACAATCCCTGATTGTACCCCCTGCTCCGGATGGAAGGAGCTGAGGAATGAGGAATCTGAAGGAGATTCCTTGGTCCCTCCCAAGGATTATGATTTCCAGGAACTAAGGCTGGTTACATAAAAAAAAAACACTTCCCCAAATCTCCTAACCTCTGTGCCAGTTCCCTCTTCCCCACCCTCCACTCCTACCCAATAGAGCTGATTTCCAAATTAACTTTGTCCTTGTAATCAGCTTAGCTGGGTTTTTATTATTATTGTTATTTTTCCTCCTCCTGCCTGAATTCTCCCAGGAATAGCCTGGGGCCCTGCTTGCTCCCTGACTGTGCATCCTCCTGCCAGGAGGTGCTTTGAGCTGCTGCTTCCCATTGGATTGGCTTAACTGCGAGGTTGTTAGAAGGGAAGGGGCCTAGATGGGCTGGCAGGGCAGAGCGAGAGAGAACACAGGAGAGAGACAAGACCTTTTCAAAGGAGCAGAAATTTGGGTCTAGGCAGGCTGGTGTGAGGGAGCCTCTGAAAGAAGCTGAAGTTTATCTTGATTCCCCAGGACTTTCTGTCTGAACAGGGTACTTGTGGGTTTTAATCCTAAACCCTGAGCAGTTGACTTGGTCCACTTTGTCTCTGTCCTCCTTCAACACCCCCCCCCCGCCCGGAAATCCACCCACTTGACCTCACTGCTGGATGAGGTGGAGGGACTCCCAGAGGTCCTCCACTGCCCCGTGGCCTGTGGGCCTGTCCGTGCTGCCAGCTATAACATCCAGCACTTACCCCAGGGCAGCTGCTGTGTGGACGGTGTTGGATCCAAGACTGACATGCCTATCACATCGCACACATCTGGGAAGTCTCCCTTCACCAGGCAGTGGGCGAAGTGAGAATGCAAACTCATTTTAATGTCAGTTTGAGCCAAATATAATTAGAAAGGAAAATCTCTGACTTTGCAAAAAAAAAAAAAATCTAATGCATTGCAAAGCTAAGTTGAAATGACTTCTGGATTATCTGCACCGTTGCCGCTCTTCCATTTATGCAGAAAATTGAGAGGGAAGCCTGTAAAGCCCGTGTCTGAGGGATTTAGCTTGTGTGCACTGCCTCTAGTCTCCCACCAGGGCCATGTCATTGACTGGCCTCTTTCAACACAATTTGGGCCTCGAGATTGGGTGAGCCATCCAGTGCCCTGGGACCTATTCCCAGAAGGGCTGCTGCCTGTATGATCTTTACCAAGTCACGTATTTGAGCCTTAGTGTTGTCATCTGTATAATGTAGATGATTATGCCTACCTGATAGACTTGTTGCAAGGATTGAATGAAGAGTCTATATTAAGGAACAGTATCTGGAATACAATAGGTACACAGTTGTTATTAGTAATTGTACTGTGCTTGCTTTTTACAGTTCAGTCTAAGGCAGATCTGAGGGAAACAGACAATAGAAAGAGAGATGAACAAATAATAGGCCAAATACAGATCAGTCTCTGTTAACTGTGCCAAAGGAGGTGGCCAGTGATCTGGGGCTTACTGACCAGATTCTGTGCCCTAGGGTTCAGTGCAGTGTAATGGGAAGCACTCTTCTTTAGAATTAGGTCTAGCTGGAGCAAGAGTGAGACCCCATCTCTATTCTGTAGTCCTAGCTACTCGGGAGGCTGAGGCAGGAGGATTGCTTGTGCCTAGTAGTTGGAGGTTGCTGTGAGCTATGATAGCAGGGCACTCTACCCAGGATGACTGAGTGAGACCCTGTCTCAAAAAAAAAAAAAATAGAATTAGGTCTGTATCCTCACTCTGGCGATTCAGTGGCCTTTGACCCTTTGTGAGCCTCAGTTTCCCCATCTGTAGCAGAGTGGTAGCACCCAGGTCTCCCTATTTTAAATTCTGGAAAAGCATTCTCAGGGCAGTGCACAGTAAGCTTGACCATCATTTTATTTACTTTTTTTTTTGTAGAGACAGAGTCTCATTTTATCGCCCTCAGTAGAGTGCTGTGGCGTCACACAGCTCACAGCAACCTCCAACTCCTGGGCTTAGGCGATTCTCTTGAATCAGCCTCCCGACTACAGGCAGGTGCCTGTAGTCCCGAGTAGCTGGGACTACAGGCACCTGCCACAATGCCCAGCTATTTTTCTGTTTTGCAGTTCCTCCGAGGCTGGGTTTGAACCCACCACCTTCAATATATGGGGCCGGTGCCGTACTTGATGAGCCACAGGCACCGCCCTTGACCATCATTTTAAACCTTGCCTCCCCAGAAGATTTCAAACCAGTGTGTTAGAACAATTATTCTCAAACTTTAACATGCTTATAAAACATCTGGAGATCTTGTTAAAATGCAGATTCTGATCCAGAAGGTCTGGGGTCAGGTTCAGGCTCCCAGGTGATGGGATGCTGTTGTCCTAGGACCACACTTTGAGGGATTAGAGGATGCTTTCCTCCAGGGAGACAGACCTTCAATGTTCTAATGAGAATCAAGAGCAAATAGAATTCATTTAACTGAATTCACTTTTCAGCCAGCTTAGTTGTATAGCACAGCTCTGGGAAATCATCAATTCAGGAGCATTGATATGTTTGTTTTGGGGAAGCAGGTTGTGGGACAAGAGAGGGTATAGAGATTGCCAGCGTGCCCATCTCAGCCCCAAGACCGACCTGTCCAGCCTCTTCCCTCCCCGTCACCTCACAAGCTCCCAGCCACCCCACCCCACCCTGCCGAGTCTTCACTCTTGCTGCCAGCTGCCAGCTGCACATTGAAAAGCAACCTGCCAATGTTGGTGAAAACTCTTTCATGCCTGAGTCAGTCGTTTCCACTCTTCCCCCCCCCCCCCCCGCAATGAAGAAAGTCCTCATAATTCATCTCTCAATGGGAGGATTTGGAGGAAAACATTTTGACAGAGCTCCTGGCCGCAGCCTTGACCCTATGGGCTTTGGCTTGAAAATTAGAGCATGAGCAGATTGTGTGACTCAGGAAGGAAGGTAGGTCACAGGCTTAACTAGGGGCATCATATGGGGGCAAAATGGGGAGCTGTCCTCTATGGGCAGGCCAGCTTCTCACGCTCACATAAGCCTTGTAGTTTTTCAGCCTCCACACTGAACTAACTCACTATCTTTCTCCCTTCACCATCTGTGTGCTGTACAGAGCCCCAGGCTGTAGAGGAAGATTCACTGGCCAGAGAAGAGAGACCACCTGCCTTCCAGGTTCCCCTGGTGGTGTAGGGGAAGCTTGGTCCTTATATGTAAGGAATCCTGTCCCTGGAAACAAGAATTCCCATTAATTCTCCTTCATGGTCTCCTCTCCCCCTGATAACCAATGCACACTTAGCCATCTGCAGGTGCCAGTGAGAACACAGGCAAATTAAAGATGAGAATGGGATCAGATCAGATTTGATTGGACTTCCTAGAACATAGATCCTGAGGCCAGAAATGAAAGTGGACTGATGATTCTTTAAGAACCCCAACATTGGGCCAGGCACAGTAGCTCACACCTGTAATCCTAGCATTCTGGGAGACCGAGGAGGTAGGATCCCTTGAGTTCAGGAGTTGGAGACCAGCCTGAGCAAGAGCCAGACCCTATCTCTACTAAAAAATAGGAAAAAGAATTAGTTGGGCACACTGGCACATGCCAGTCCTAGCTACTTGGGAGGCTGAGGCCAGGAGGATTATTTGAGCCCAGGAAATGGAGTTTACGGCAAGCTATGATGACACCACTGCACTCTACCCAGGGCAACAGAACAATACCCTACCTCAGGAAAAAAAAAAAAAAAAAAAAATTAGCCAGGTGTGGCAGCTTGCACATTCGGTCCCAGCTATTCAGGAGGCTAAGCCAGGAAAATCACTTGAGCCCAGGAGTTTGAGATTGCAGTGAGCTGTGATCGTGGCATTGCACTCCAACCTGGGTGACAGCAAGACTCTGTCTCCAAAAATTAATAAATAAATACATAAAAACTAAACAAAAGAACCCCAATATTTTTGAACTTTGAAGAAATCTCTCTTTAGGTTGGACTAATTTGAGTCAACATAGAAACATCAGTGTTTGTTCTTTTTTTCTGAAGAGGAAGGAATTTTGTTAGTATTGTCTACCCACTCTCTTTGATTTCTAATACACCCTGGCAAGCAGGAAGTTCTTCTTTGTATCTAACCTGACTCCTGCTCCTGTGTGGAAACTAAGTAGGGGCTGTAACTGAATATTTCTCTTGTATTCTCTATGAGTAAATAACATTTTCCTCATGAGATTTATTTTCTCGTGCTTCAGGACAAAGCTCCTTGTAATAGAGAGGCAAGCCCAGGGAGGTCATTGGTGACAATGCCTCCTAGGTACCACGTGAGCCAAAGACGTTTGTCTCAGGAGAGGTCAGATTTGCCTTCCAGCAGACCACTATAGCTGTCCTCCCACAGTGTCCTCAGCCAGGGCCAAGAGGATGGTGTTCCCGGGAACCTGGCTAAGTTACTATGCCCTTACCTGTCCAGTTTCCCCTTCTCAGCAGCTCTGAGCAGCTGGGGGCGGAAGGGCTCTGGTGTCCTTCCCAACATCTCTAGCCAATGGCCTGGGGGCCCCTCCTCCTCTTTCCATGGGGGGCCAGGCAGAAAGAGGCGCTGGCATCTGCTGCTGAGGCGGGAATGTAGGAAACAGGCATGGCGGTGTAGTGCCAGCTGCCAGTCTACCCAACAGTCAAGACCTGTTCTAGCTTCAGAGCAGGAATATTTTCTTGTATTTCCACAGGAATGCCCTTAGCCCAGCTTTGCCTGGATGGATCTCAAATGATAGGGTGGGCAGGGTGAGTGTGACAGGGTACCTGCCTTCCGGGGCCTCCTGACCTGATGAAGGAAGGACTGGACATTTCCCTAGATACTTGATACATACAACCAACTTGAACTTGGTTTCTGCCACCAGATAGCTGGTTATAACAGGGGAGATAGGTTTCCTCTTCCCCAGCGTGTAAACACATCTAAATAGGGAGGTTTTTGAGCCCTGTTGCACATCTGCAGAGAAGAGTACAGAAGAAGACGCTGATGATGGATCCCGAGGAAGGGCACATGGTCCTGGGGAGCTGGGGATCAGTGAGAGAAGGTTCCCCAGAAGAGGTGGAGGCCAGATGGGAGACAGGTGGGAGGGTGGGGGCTGGGAGCAGGTCTGCCAGCCAGGACCTGTGGGCTGGAGGCTCTGGGGCTGACAGTGCTGGGGTAGCCTCATCAAGAGCAGCCCCTGCAATGTTCACATCACATGACATGCTCCTCACATGCGACACGTCCCCTGCACCTCAGGAGAGGTCTGGTGTTAGAGCAGCCCTGCTCTTTGGAGGACAGGGTGGGCTGTGAGTCCCTGTCGGGAAGAGGAAGAGCCTGTGATCTGGGGGGAGAGGGGTGTGGGTGGTGCTCGCTGTGGGGCAGCCACATTTGCTTGGTGTGTGCTTGGGGCCATGCGCCTCCTTCACGGGTGAGGGCCAGCACACCCACAGCCTACAGTCCTGGGAACACTGCCTCAGGCGTGGCAGGGGACGCAGTCACACAGCCTACTCCTCAGCTGGGTCTCCCCCAGGCTGCCTTCAGCGATTCCCTGGCTCCCCTTCCTGCTGTCCTTCTGTCTGTTGGTCTGTCACTAGCGGGCTGAGGTGCGCCTGCTCCCGAAGCACTTGGAGCTTGGTAATTTGTGGATTATAGCTAACTCTCGATAAAGATTCCCCTAATTGCTTGGCTCACCTCAGGTTCTATCATCAAAGCAAAGCCGGGAGGCCCCCCTCTCGCCCTCCTTTTCTTTTTATTATCTCTTAATTAATCACTCTGGCTTTCACACTTAGCAGATAATTACAGTCTCCTGGGCATGCAGCTCATTTTCATAACCTCCTGCTCCAAGCCTGCAGCAAGGGGGGCGAGGGAGAGAAGCGGGGAGAGGGAAGAGACTGAGGAGGGTAGGGGGCAGGGAGATGGACAGTAGAAAGGTAGGGACTCCTGGAATGGAGAGGGGGGCCTGGGGACCAGGACCGGCAGTCTGCCCAGCAGGCCCTGGGAGGCTCTGGCAAGTGGACCAGAGGCCCCACCTGGCTCCCCTGCCTGCCCTGGAAGTGCAGCAGGAGAATGATGGTGACCAGAAGGCTTCGTGAGGAGCAGGAGGTGCTCGTGAAGGGCAGGGGAAAGGCATCCAACTGTGTGATGTGACATGGGCAAGCTGGGAAAGGAGGGGCAGGGACACCCTCAGAATACAACCTAGCTCCTGGCCTGGGAGAATCAGGACACGCATCCTGGGGTGGACCTAGAGAAATGACCAGAGAGTGATCACTCAGTAATATGGTCACCTTTACTCTGTGCTATGTCACATAGGGCTGAGCCGGTGCCACACAGAATGAATGTTCAGCATCCCCATTGTGGAGATGGGGAATACTGCGGCTCAGGGGATGTCTGTTCTTCGCCCAGGCCATGCCCAATCAGATCCAGGTCCGTCTGGGTGGTTGTAAAGGTCACATTCTTCCCACCAAACAGCCCTGTCTCTGCAGATTCAGAGCATAGGACCGGACACGGGGAAAGGGCAAGGAAAGGACACTGTTCCTGCTGGACACTCCCCCAGGCCCGTGGATGGACACTCCCCCAGCCCCTGCCATCACAAAGGGTTTTCCTTGTGCTCCCAACTCAGAAGTGAACAGAAAGGACACCTGCATGTTGGTGAGAAGCTTCAAGAGTTGCACGACTTACCCTGTGAGTTAGGCCACAGTCTCTAGCGTGTCTCCCTCATTTCTGATGCTTAACAAGTCTCCGTGGCCTGGGCTTCTGTGCAGGTCCCACAGGAGGGAGTCGGGGGGGAGGGCACAGAGAATCTGTGTATGTTGAATTTTCTTTCATGGCCCTGGGCCAGTGTGCTTGGTCTTTAGAATGAAATAAATTGAATCCTACTAATTTCTTTGTCATTAACTGTTGGTGAGACCCTGGAATATAAACTCTCTGAGGCTAGGTGAGGTGGCTCACGACACCTATAATCCCAGCACTCTGAGAGGTTGAGGCAAGAGGATCACTTGATCTCAGGAGTTCAAGACCAGCCTGAGCAAGAGCAAGACCCTGTCTCTACTAAAAATAGGAAAAATAGGCATCTGTTGGGCATCTGTTGTCCCAGCTACTGGGGAGGCTGAGGCAGGAGGATCACTCGAGTCCAGGAGTTTGAGGCTGCTGTAAGCTGTAATGATGCCATGGTGCTCTACCCTGGGTGATGAAGGGAGACTCTATCTCCAAACGAACAAAAAAACCTCTGGAATCTCACTTTCCATGTTGATAAATGGCAATCTTGAAAAGATTGGCAGCTGTGTACATAAAACAGAGTCCATAATGCAAGATAGGCTCTTAACAAACGCTGCTGTATTACTACTGCCTTGGCTGCTCCCCCACTCATGAAAGCATGTCTAGTAGAAGGCATATAAAACAGGTATTAAGTTTCTCAAAAATTTGGTAAGGGAGAGAGAGCCCTTTTGTTCTACTTTCTTAACAAGGGGGGGGGGTGCACAACATTTCTCCCTGAGCTGTTCTGGAGTGTGCTGTTGAACAAAGTCATGACGGCCTGGGCCTCTCTGTCCCAGTACAATTTTTCTTTCCACAAATAAATTCTCCAGGCTGGGGCTACTCGAAGCTATGGGCACCAGCTCTGGGCAGAGTTGGTCTTCCCCTCGCTGCTGGCCTGTATGCTGCACGCAGCCCTGTTGCCCTGAGATCACAGTAGGACATCCATGTTTGGGAGATTGTGCACAGAGCACTCGATGACCGTGATGTGGATTTCATCTCCATTGGTACCTCTGCAGGAGTGACCTTCTTCAGGACCTGGGTCTGTTTTCTGATCATAAAATGAGAAGGTTAATCTCCAGGATTCCTTCTGGCTTCAGTTTCCCAACTCTTTCCCATACTGTGGAAGTTCATGTAAAGAACCAGCTCTTCCCAAGTGCAGTCCTGGGTCTGTCTTGTTTGGTTTCTGAGCCAAGAGTAGAGATGCTGATTTCAAAGGGCTGGGATTGTGGGGAGGATGCCCCAGGGGCAGAACTTGCTCAGGAAACAGGGTGGCAGTAAACATTTTACATATTCTCAGATCTCCTTTGGACTTAGGGTAAGGCAGGTAGGAGTCTACATCCCCACCCCATACTACTCCAGGATGGCCCAGACTGCCTCGGAAGGTGGGGGATCTTGGGCCGACTGTGTAGATGCCAATGTGCGTGTGTTGGTAAGAGTTTCTCCCTAAAGAAACATGCTCTGGCTTCACCCTGAACTTCAACTTTGGTCTGTGAAAAGGTTCTGCAGAGTCTTGTGGGAACATAAACATTAGGCAGATTTCTTTCCCTGAAAGCTATTTCTTCTCTTTTCTTTTTCTGGGAACTTTAGCCAGCAAGATCAAGGCCCCTCCACCCTCCCTTCCTCCCTCCACTTTGCCTGAGACACCCAGCCCCCTCCTCTCTCTCTAAAGTAAAAACAAAGTTAACTGGTGTGTACTGGGAATCATCTCTGAGCAGGCAGCCAGGAGGAAGGGGTGAAGCAAAGAGCTCTCCCAGAGGAGAAATTATAAGAAAGGAGGGGGTGAGGGGGAGAGAGAGACAGAGAAAATAAGCCAATGGCATCAGTGGTGAAAAGTGAATTCCAGACATTTAAAATTCTTTTGGTTTTAATCATCTGAGAGGCTGACCAGAGCTGAGCTGTGGGGGAAGGGACAAATGAAAACCAGGGCCATCTACTGTAGCCCCAGGAATTTCTGTGAAGACCTAAAGTCTGCCTACCAAACTTCTCAGCTTCTCAGCCCTTGGGCCTGGAAGGTTTTCCTCCTCCAGAGGCACTTCCTGACCAGCCTTCTCTTCGTGTCATTTTACCGGACCAGTTTACGCTCAGTTTTAAAAGCACTGACCTTTCCATTTTCCAACCAGATTGCAAATTCCCCAAGGCTCCCTGGATTATGTTATGTGAAAAACAAAACAAAACAAACAACAAACCCCTCCTCTTTCCTAAGGCATTCCCAGGCCTCTCCTGTGAGGGTTAGGGCCTGCAGAGAAGCCTCTGGACCTCTTCCTCATCTATAAAATGGGACTTGAAGAGACCCCAGAAGGAAGGAGGGGCTGGGAGGAGCCTGGTGGGCTGTGGTTTGCTGAGCATTTAAGGATTCTATCTAAGAACTGCCCTGTGGAGGGGACAGAGCTGCCTCCTGAGGCCTAGGGGTGGTGATGGGGGTCTCTTTGTCCCCTTCTTGTGGAGGGGAGCTGGTTGGCAGCAGGTGAAGCCCCTGGACGCTGGGGTGGCTGAAGGTGGGGGTGGGTCTGGGCTCTTCCTTTCTCTGGCCAGGGTGGGTTTTCAGGTGAGGGAGTAGATCAGGACATTTGTCAACCAGAGTGGGGTGAGCAGGTTGGGAGGAGCAGGAGGCGGCCAGGACAGTGAGGACAGCTGGTGCAGAAACCTCCTTTTCCCAGTCTGGGTCCCCTCCTCTGTGCTCACCACCTCGCTTCTTTCTGAGCTCCCTCCCCAGCACTCCCCCTCAAAGTCTAGTTCTGTGCTGCTCTTCCTCCATCTGGAGCTGCTCTCTCCAGTCTCCTGACCACCAGCTGTTCCTGCCACTTCCCTCCTCCCTCTTGCCCTCAAACTTGGATTCTTGGGTCCGTGGACTTTGTTCTCTTTTTTATGGTGCATCTCCTCCCCCCACTTTTCTACCCTCAATAAGATTTAAAAATATAGTGCTCGAGGGTAGATTTTTTTTTGAGACAGAATCTCACTCTGTTACCCTGGGTAGAGTGCTGTGGTATCATAGCTCACAGCAGCCTCAAACTCGGGCTCACGCCATTCTCTTGCCTCAGCCTCCCCAGTAGCTGAGCCCACAATCTCCCTCCAGGACTCCCAGGTAGTGTTTCTATTTTTTTTTTTTTTTTTTTTTGAGACAGAGCCTCAAGCTGTCACCCTGGATAGAGGGCTGTGGCATCACAGCTCACAGCAACCTCCAATTCCTGGGCTCAAGCAAGTCTCCTGCCTCCGCCTCCCAAGTAGCTGGGACTATAGGTGCCCTCCACAACGCCCAGCCATTTTTTTGGTTGCAGCCGTCATTGTTGTTTGGTGGGCCCAGGCTGGATTTGAACCCGCCAGCTCAGGTGTACGTGGCTGGCACCTTAGCCAGTTGAGCCACAGGTGCCGAGCCTAGTGTTTCTATTTTTAACAGAGAGGGTGGTCTTGAACTTCTCAGCTCCAGCAGTCCACCGGTTTCGGCCTTCTAGAGGGCTGAGATTACAGGTGTGAGCTGCTCCAGGGTAGATTAGAGTTGACCTCAGAATGGGAGTCAGATGACCTGGGTTTTAGTCTTGACTCTTCTGGGACTATTTCCCCTGTGGGCAAGGTCTGTGCCCTCTGGGGGGCTCAGCTATTCCATTGTAAAACAAGGAGCTCAATAGATGCCTAAGGCCCCCAAAGTGCTCTTCAGCTTCTGAGTAAAAGAGCCAGGACCTGTCTCACCTCCTCCCAGGGTCACCTGGTGCAAGTCACTTCTCCTCTGGTAGAAGAGCAGTGGCCTGTACTTGGCCGAGTGCACTCCATAGCTAGTGCAGATCGCTGGGCCTGGCATCTGAGATGCTTGAGCAAGTAGCATGTGTTAGCCCTTACTGTAGGCTAGAAGCCTGATGTGTTCTGATATGGGTGAGTGGAAAGAGTCCTGGATTTGTAGCCAGGAGGCTTGAGTTCTGATTCTCGCTTCCTTCTGACTTCCCATGTAACTGTGCAAGTCCACGTCCCTAACAGTAACCTGGAACTCATGAAACCTGTTTTGTCCCTTCATTGGGAGTTGTGAGTGCAGTTTACACAAAGTGCTTATGGGCCAGGACATTCCTAGTCTCAATCTTGTAGCTACCCCAGTGCATGGCACAGGTGCTTAGGAGGTATGTATTCAGTGGATGATTGAGTGGAAGGTATTAGCTGTAAAAAAAGAAACGGAGGCCCAGAATGAGCAAATGCTTGCCAAGGATGGGCATGGCGAACCCATAGTTGTGGGGGCTGTTTTGTCATTGTTGGGTATTTAGCTGGATCCCTGGTCTCTGCCCACACCCCCCCAACCTGTGTCACAATCACGAATATCTTCAGACATTTCCAGATATCGCCTTAGAAGCAAAATTGCCCCAACTAGAATCACTGAGCTAACCAGAGGGAAAACTAGAGCTAGAAATCAAGTCTTTTGTCTCCTCATCCATAGCTTTTTCTAAAATACTACATTGTTGTCCATTTTTACTTTTATCCAAATATTTACTCTGACTCATACCCCATAAAATTAAGCGAGGTTTATGTTATAGATGAAGAAGTAGTTTTTCCTCTAGCCCACTTTAGAAATGAATGGGATTTCCACCTCAGTCACGATTGGCCTGTCTGCCCAGGCGTAGGGCTGGGGAAAGAGGCAGGTGGCAAAGAGGTCCACCTGGGTATTGGGGGTGGGGGCTGTGGAGGGAGCCCTGTCTTCCTCTGGAAGCATTTACAGTTGGTGATGAGGATTGCTGGAAGACCTGCCAAATCCTACCCTAAGCAAGGACAAGCAGACCCCTTGTGATATCAGACAGCAGGACTGACCAGGGTCTGCAGTGCCTGAGACCCTGTAACCCTGGATGTCACAGACAAAAACCAAGACTCTGAGACTCAGTGGCAAAATGCCTCATGGCCCAGAGTAGTGACCAGAATTGGCAGATCCATATGAGGCCACCAACATCCAACAAACCAACACAGGCCTCCCCCCAGCTGAAGAACTGCTGCTGAGCCCAGGTCTCCTCCACCCACGGACCTCCCTGGCCATTCCCCATTGCACAGATCAAACAGTCCTTTCTGGGGCTGGAGGTGGTACTTAAGGAACCTACTGACTATTAATTGGGAGGAATTGAGTCCCAGAGAGGAAGGTGGGAGTCCCCAGAGGATATCGGGTGACTGCTCCTGGGTCTGTCAGCAGATCCCCCCCTTCCCCAGAGATGCCCCAGTCTTTCAACCTCTGCCCCCTCTCTCCTAAGGGGCCTAGTCTTGCTGTCATGGCAACCAGTGGATTAGGACCAGCTTGGAAGCCCAGAGATATGAGAAAGGGCTTAGAGAGGAGGCAGGTGGAAGGAGGAAATGAGAGGATGAGGTGATGATAAAGAAAAAGCCGGGTGGGGAAAGTGGAGGGCAGGGAGGAAAGGAAGGGGAGATGAGAGAGAAACCTCATCGATAGTGAGAGAGAAAAAGGAGGGAGGAGGGGGAGGGAAGAAAGAGAGAGAAACCTCAACTTTTATTTAAAATCAGAAAGCAGTTGTAAGCCTGGAGTTGTTGCCATGGCAACGGCAAAGAAAAGGAGATAGAGAGCTTGTGAAGCCTTGAAAACCCAATAGGGGTAAATGTTTAAAGCCAGGAACAAAAACCATTCAGAGATAATTAAGTAACAGGCTGCAGGTTCGGTACTCCTGCCCATTGTGGGGACTCAGCCTGAGATTCCAGCCCCCTCCTTCTCCCACCCTTTGCTCCTTCCCTCGCTCTCCAGGAGGACTTCCCTCCAATCTGCTCACTGTCAGCGGGGGACTGCCTTGCTCACTCAAGTTCCACTTCCCCAGACCAGCACTGGACAAGTTTTCTCTCCTTCACTATTAAGAAAAATACAGTCTTTGTGGGGGAAAAACGGGGTCAGAGAAGTGGAAGAACTTCTGGACACTGAAATACCAGGTAGCTTGAGTTGTGGACTTTTCCTCTTCAGATCCTACGGCAAGGCCAAACTTTGTGTGGCTGCTCCTGCTCCAGGATGCTGGGGGGCTTCTTTCGGGGAGGGTTCTTCTGGTGTGGGAGCTTTACCAGGGCTACTTAACTGTGTTTAATGCTACCCTAATTCCTCTTTGAATGCTTCTTAGGATTTTTCCAGCAGGCTTAATCTTCCCAAACCTCAAGATGGCCAAAAGCTAAGCTGATATTTTGGGGGTTAGGTATACTCTGCAGAATTTTGTTAAATGCCAAAGTACTTTTTTCTCTTTTAAAGGAGTTTCACTCAGTCACCTCACTCCTACCCCAGACATGACAACAGCTGGCTGGCCCCTCACCCCATCTCCTTAGGGAAATAATCTTGGGAGTTCTGCTTTTCCTTACTTTCAGAGGCTTCCTAACAAACGAATATCAGAGAAGGCTGTGATGTCCTTTTCTGCCTCTGGTCTTGGGATGTAGCTCTGAGCTGGGGGCTGAACTTGCTACTTAAGAAGAGTGCTGTTTTATACCTGCAGCCCCCAGCTCACTATTATCACTCACCTCCAGCCTGTCCCTGCAGATATTCTCAGTTTTATCCTCAGACTAAGCCAGACACCAAGATCTGTGAGCCAAGACAGAATAGCCTTGGCCCCTTGAAGAATTACTTTTACCCAGCTGAGCATTTGGCCACCAGCCTGCAGGGAGGAATGCTTTAAGACACAGTCTATGGAACATTTTCTCATATTTATGATAGGAGTGTGGTCCAGGACCTGGCTTAACACATAACAGTGTCCTTTTATGAGGATCCATGGGAGGAAGTTCCAGGGGATACTTTACCTTAGCCACTGGTTAGCTTTTACTTTGTGGATACTGTAAATAGTGTCACAAATTTTCTTCTTTGCACCGGCTGCTTGGAAGCTCAGGGCTAAACCTTATAGTTCATTTCTGATGAGCTGCTCAGGATTTTACAGCATGTACTTAGTACCTTAGCTTTATCCCAATCTGTTCTTAGTTTCTTTCCTTGCTTCCCTAATCTCCACCATCCCCACCCATGTCCAACTTTTTCTCTTAATTTATTTCTTATACCATTGATCAAATTGATCTATGTATGCTACCTCAAATCTTTTATGAAACAAGTAAGTTCATTAAGGTAGTTAAGATGTATAAAACATATAGCATTGTATCTGGCAAATAATAAGAAAGCAATGAAAATGTCAGCTACTATTTTAAGTGAACAAAAATATAAATTGCTTCTAATCTTTATTTTAGAGGTGCTATAAATATGGGCCAGAGGCTGCACAGAGCCATCCAGATTAAAGGCCATCTGTAAATATAATTAACTCCCAATTGACTCAGTAGCAGGAAGAGCCTTGACATGGATATCACCTAGCCATGATTTTTTTAGTCTTTTTTTAAACTTTGGAATGCATCATGGTGATAATAACGATGATAATAATCAGATTTGCCTTGCTTATTAGAGTTGACTTGCACTGCTATTTAAATGAACTTTTAATTCCCTGTTCACACCAGACTGACAACCAAAACATTCTGGGTGGCAAAAGGAATTGTCCTGCCTGGAATTAAGATTTTTTCACAGATAATCTCCAAAGTGAGGAACCTACATGTGAGTAATTGAGAGCTGACAGCCCTTCCTTAGATCAGTTTTGCCTGATGAGGGGGAGAACTCAGTTTAGGGAAGACACGAAGAGGTGGAGAAATTGGGACTTCAGTTTCTCAGCTCAGGTGCCCCGACCCTGAGTTCTCTCTCTCTCTCTCTCTCTCTCTTTTTTTAGAGACAGAGTCTCACTTTGTTGCCCTTGGTAGAGTGCCGTGTGTCACAGCTCACGGCAACCTCCAGCTGTTGGGCTTAGGTGATTCTCTGGCCTCAGCCTCCAGAGTAGCTGGGACTACAGGAACCCGCCACAACACCTGGCTATTTTTTTGTTGCAATTTGGCCAGGACTGTGTTCGAACCCGCCACCCTCCTCACTGAGCAACAGGCACTGCCCCCTCTCTTTCTTTCTCAACTGCTCATTTCCAACCAGGCTTTCATTTGATCTTGTTTTTTTTTATTTTTCTTTCTTTCTTTCTTTCTTTTTTTTTTGAGATAGAGTCACACTCTGTTGTTGCCCTGGGTAGAGTGCCATTGTGTCATAGCTCACAATGACCTCAAACTCCTGGACTCAAGTGATCCTCTTGCCTAAGGACAATCTGAGTAGGGGACTACAGGTGCCCACCATAACACCAGGCTATATTTTAGGACGAGGTCTCACTCTGAGTCAGGCTGGTCTTGAACCAGTGAGCTCAGGCAATCCACCCACCTCGGCCTCCCAGAGTGCTGGGATTATAGAAGTGAGCCACAGCGATGGCCTGGTCTTATTGCAAAAAAGAATATGAAGAAAAAATATTAACCACAGCAGCTCTGTTTTGTTCAGCCCTGCATTTACTGAGCACTTGCTGTATGCTAGGCACTGCTAGGTGTGAGTCCCCACGAGCTCACTGATATGGGCGGGATTCCAGTGGAGAAGCTGCTGTGGGAGCCCAGGCATCTAACAGCTCCGGCTTTCACGCTTTCCCTCTTTTTTCTCGGGCTCTTGCATTTCTCAAGGTCCTTCTTTCTCTTTTCATTTCTCATTCCCTCAGTGTCCTTTTCTTCCTTTTCTCTTTACCTTCCTTCCTTTCAAGGCCTTTTTTTTTTTTTTCTATTAAAATAAATTCTTGAGAAAGAAAATAGTTCCATATTGGTTTTTTTCTATTTTTCTGTCTTTAAAAAGCAAAACCAAACCCCCAAAACTCCTCCCAGTTACTTACAAGGCAAGTAAAGAAGGCAGCCCTCTCTCCCAGTCTCTCAGTTCTTTTGCTTAGAAGACAAAAGATCCTTCAGAATTAAGAGAGGAAGAGGAGAAAAGCTTTAAAAAAAAAAAAAATTCCAGTTAAAAATCTTAAAAGTCTTCATCAGGGTCAAAAACCTGACAGAAAAGCTTTGTTTGAAGGGAATGTGGGGTGGGGGGAGAACTGGCAACTCTCAGCCTCAGAAGGCAAATATCTTGAGAGTTGAGGGAAATCTGGAGATAGTGAACCTTCCCATTGAAGTAGTGGAACAGCTTTGATTTCTTTTTTAACCAGAGAGTCTAGTCCTTTCGAGGCTGGTGGAATATGCTGAGAGGGAGAATTGTGGGGGTGGGAAGGAAAGAGAGGAAGGAAGCTGCCATTTTAATTTCACCCTGGGTCAGAATGGTCAAGAGCTGGGATGACTGTGCAGAAGCCCAGTCCCTGGCCAAACACTTGCCAGAAAGGGAACCGAGCACAGAGTAAGGAAGAGGGGGGCACAAACTGAACAAGGGCTGGTGGTAGCAAAGAGAGCTGTGGACAGGTGGGAGGCACCAGGCAGAGTGGTGGTGGTGCCTGGGGAGGGTGCGGTGGGCACTGGGATGGAGTGTGTTCTGTGGGTGGAGGGGGAGGTGGGGCAGCGAGGTTCCAGCTGGTCGACTTCCTTAGGACTCTGGACAGCAAAGATTCAGAAGTGTCTGCTGATTGGAGGAAGGGGGAAAGAAAAAGGGCAATGTGGGGCATTGTTGAAAGGATGTCAAAAATGGGACAACTAGAATGAGGTTGCAGAGACAAAGCTGGACACCAGGACAAGTGACGCGCTGGAGTAAAGAGGGGGAGGGCAGAGAGGGGCAGGACCTGTCACTCATGAAGCCCATGTGCACCACTGCCTTCCCCAGGCTGTGCTGGATGGCGGGTGGGTGGCCAGCTTGAGAACTATTTGTGGCCAGTGTTTAAATCGCAGGCTGCTTTCACGCTGGCACCTGGTATCCAGCCGTCGATTGATGTGCCGTGAGAGAATATGTACCAATTTTAATATTAGCCTGAGCAAAACACAATTAGGAAGAGAAATGTGCTTCTGCTGTCGCAGCTCCTGCAGAGAAGATTACATAAGGTTCATTCAGGTGGTTTGGGAGCTTCTTCCCCATTCCTGTTCTCATGTCTCTGGCTTTCGAGAGACAAAGAAATAAGAGACCCAGAGCCTCTACCTTGCCTGCCAGAGGTCTCAGAGACAGACATGCTGCCGGGGAGCAGATCCAAGACCCTGGGCCTGTAGCAGGCACTGGACAAGAGCACAAGTCGAGTAAGTCAGTGTAAGATGAACATATGGGCAAAAAGAAAAGAGGGAGAAGGGGCAAGAGAGAGGGGAACAGATGGGAGGGGAAGGAATGAAGAGCTGAGGCATGGCTCCCTGCAGTGGTGCTGGAGGGTGGGAAGGCAAAAAAAGAAAAGCATTGAATTATCCTGAGACAGTTGCAGAAGGGCAGGATGGATCCAGGAAGGAATTAACTCTGTGAATGTCCTGTATTATTATTATTATTATTATTATTATTTTATTATTACACTCTTAATGTGGGCAAAGGAAAGGACATGGAACACTTTGACAGAGACTTTTGGGTGGCTGAGGGAGCAAATAAGGAGGGCTGGCAGCGGGGGCGAATGCGGGGTGACGATCATGCATTAAGGCCACGGGCACATCCCAGGTGGAGCTCCAGACTGAGGTTTCACTGGGGTACTTCACTTGAGTGGAGGAGGCAGGAGTGGAAACTGCAGGCCTAATTGCTAGGTCTCTCCCAGCTCTTCCAGGGAGCACGGGGCAGGAAATTCCTCAAATTCCAGGCTTGTAGGATCATTGCTGAGCGTAACCGCAAAGCTAGGGAAAGAGTCAGGGAGGCAGAGAGAGCTGCCTCCTCTCCATCTTTTTTTCTCTTGCAATTTTAAAGCAGCTGCAAATTAGAAGGACTTAGAGGGGCTGACGGCTGAGAGAGAGGCCCCAAATATAACAACCCTCCTCGTAAAGAAAGTCCCAGGTCTGGGAATTCCAGAGAAATTAGCTCTGAATTGAGTAAGTTTGAGGTCGATAATAGACTGCTGTGGACAGAGACAGGAATTTTTCCCAGGGTGGATTTTTTTTTTTTTTTTTTTAGCTCTCAGAAATAGCCAGTGGAAAGGAACTTGCTTTAGGAGAACCTGAGCAAGAACCATCTTGTTGAAAACAGGGCTGGCTGAGCAGGGAGCACGTCTCCTCTCTTTTGGGCTCCTCCCAGGGCACCGGGTGGGGAGCTTTCCCCTGGTCACCTCGCTGCTGCTCCTGGACAGCCCACACATTTTCCCACCTCCGTACTTTGCTCACACCCTTCCATCAGCTCTAGTTACCCCTTTTCCTGTCCTTTAGCATCTGGCATCTGGATTTGCCTTCAAGATGCACCTCGATTCCCCCCAAAGAATGAGCTCTTTTTCTCCTTTGGGCTTCCAAAGCAAATTGCTCAGACTTTGGCAGGTTATCTGCTCTAATCACAGTGAGTTGTTTGCCCCCAACTCCTTTACTGCCGCCATACTCCTAGAGAACTGGACTATTACTTGTTTATATCCCTAACTTCTCTTTCTTGCCTCTTCTCTCCAGCACACAACAGGGTGACTGCCACATATTAAGTCCACCAAAAAAAAAAAAAAAAAAAAAAAGCCACTGAGCAAATACTCCTATTGTTTGTGTGAGCATTGATTATGCACTTCTTAGATCCCTATAAAGAATGTCTAATTTGAAGTCTGATTCCTCTTCCAGCTCAGCTTCTCACACTGTCCTTAATATGTGCTCAGACAATGCAAACACTTTTTAAATATTATCTTCGGTAGAACATAATTAGGTGCTGCTAAAAATTCATTATCAGCTTTCTAAAGCTAAAAAGAAATGACTTTTGCATTATCCACACCGCTGCTTTTCCTCAATGGTGTGGATAACTGAGCTGTGAGTGTTTTCATCATAATTGATGATGGGAAAGAGCAGTTGGATTTATTGGGTTGCAGGAGGAAGCAGCAGGGGCTCACGTCCTCTGCAGTTCCTTCTCAGTTGCTAAGCTCCTGGGATTTACACAGAGCACTTAGAAGCTGGTGGTCCCACCCTCGGCAGCAACCTAAAAATGGCCAATGTGGGCTGGCATCAAGGAAGTATCTCAACCCAAACCTCAAAAATTCACAGTCAAAAATACTGTATCTTAGGGCTCTTAAAGTCTTTCTTGGGATGGAATTATAAACTCCTCTTGGTTGTTCTTCAGACCTGTGTGTCCCCCTTTTGCTATCAGGACTCTGTTCTGGGTGCCCAGGACAGGGCTTACCACCCTACACTGCACATCCTCCACACAAAAAGCAGAACTCTGCTGCCTGCATGATGCCAGACGGCTACTTGGTTTGGCTGATTCAGCCAGCCGGTAAAAGCATCATGGTATTATGGCAAGAGCCCTTTTTGAAGCATTACCCTCATCTTAGTTCCATTTCTGACTCTGCTACTAATGAGCTGTGTGACTTTGAACAAGCTGCTTAACCTCTCTGGGCGTTAGTAACCCGTCACATGAGAAAGTAGGGCTAAGTAAAAGGAGAGGCTCTTTTTAGCTATAACTCTATGTGTAAGTCTGTAATTGAGGTTAAGAAGAAATGTGCATATACCCGATTCTTGCCTGAAGACTATTTACTTTCTATAACAGGTTACAGGATATATATAAAATTATGTTTTCAGCCTTCCTCCCTTTCCTGGGGAAGAGCGAGTAGGCCCTGGAAGTTCTGTGGGTGTGGCAGCTGTGGTGGGCTTTATGAAAGGGGTCTTTTCTTAGCCCCTTCTGTCCACTTATAAGGTTTTAGAGGCACATTATGCCTGTACTTACCAGCACATGTGAAAGCACCTGGGGGCAAATATAATGCATCCCCAAGGTGCACAATGCTGACAGGAAATGATACTGGGTGTGGTTATGGATGGTGCTACTTTGGCTAGGCTTCCTTAAAGAGGGAAATCTGGAGCATGGCTTAGAAGGAGGGGACATGGTGTGGATTACGCGGGGAGAAAAATCTACCCCAGGTGTGAGGGGGGTGCAGGTGGGAGGTGGGGCTTGGCGGGTAGTTATTAACGCCTTTTGCACCTGGATTCTTCATAGGCAGCTATGAATTGTGGGTTCTTGAGAAGTGGCCCAACACCATGAGGTCTGAGAGGCTATATTCTGGTTTCTGGGCACATGGATGTGGGGACGGCATGAAGCAAGGAAGATGTTGATGGGGCCACTATCATCCCCATGAGGCGAGTGGGATATGTGGGGTATAGGGAACATCGTAAATGTCCTGAAGAAGGAAGCCTCAGAATTACATCTATTCAAACGTTTAACCTGTGCTAAACACTTACTATGTTCTGGGATGTCAGCTCTGGAAAGGACCTCAGACGTGATCTATTCCATGAATGGGACCTGCCCAGGGCCGTGCAGCAGACTCTGACCTGGCAGGGTCTAGCAGTCCTGATTCTTGACTCCCATTCCAGTGCTCTTTCTGCTGCAGCTGAGGGCCACCCATGCTTTTCACTTCCCTATTGAATTTACATCTAGTCTGTCTCCACTGGGGACAGAGTGACCTCAACACACCCCAAATCCCTGCTATAGATGTGCTGCTCCTATGGTTAAAGGTCAGGACTTACCCCAGATCCTTTGCTAGCTGCCAAAATCTAGGCCTTGAGATTTAAGGTCCTCAAACAGCCTCCAGAACAGATTGCACAAGAACTTAATTGGAAGGGAGACGGAGAGGGTCCCCGTGTTCAGGAAACTGCTGCTCCCTTTCTGTGCCCTCCACATCTCACCAGTGGGCCTTCTGCTAAGGTGCATGGCCCCTGACCTGTGTGTACAGCCTGCCTCTTTCTTTCACAGCCCTGCACAGACGCAGTGTGGGTGCAAGGGAAGAGACACCTCGGATTAGGTCCATGGGGAGCTGGGAATGAATACCCTGGGAGATAAGGCCCATAGGTGTCCTCTGAGGTTCCTTTTGGAGCCCTATGTGGCTTCTTCTGGCTCCTGTCCCTAGGTTTGGCCTGTGGCCAGGAGTGGGTCAAACAAAGGGAAAGATCTTGGCCTGGAAGATTCTGCCTTTTTCTTTTGGCCTTGGAAAGGGCAAAAGTGCAAGTTATGTTCATGGGCATCCTTCCAGGACCCTGTTGTCCTTCCAGAGTGGCATGAGAGGACTGCCCCTGATGGACTGGGCCATGCCTTACCACCCTGTCCACAAAAAACACTCCCGTAACCTGCTTATTGATGGAGAGGGCTCTGTGGTTTTAGACGGTCAAGAGTATGTTTTCATCTTATTTAGTTTCAATTGGTGATCGTTTATTGGGTGCCAGGCTGCTGGGTGCTGAGGGACAGATGAATACAGTGTGGTTACTTGCTGTCCAGGAGCTCACAGTTAAGTAAATTTTCATGTAAGACCAACAACACCCATCTCAAATATAGCAAAGAGGCTGCCTACAAAGGAAGGTATTTTGGGGGAAAGAACAACATGTTTAACTTTGGAAATCCCCTGACGACCAGACAGGACCATCAGTTTTTCCTTCTCTGACTAAAAGACAGCTTGGTAGGAAGGAAAAAGGGCACAAAAAGAGTAATTAGGAGACTTGGGTGTCTTTTCCTAGCTTTGCCATTAATGTGCACCAGGCAAATCATGTAACTGCTCTGGGATTCGGTGTCCTAACTCTAAATTAAGATGAAATTAAATAATTCTTAGATCTAGTGCAGCTTTAAAGGGGAGTCAGTTGAGGAAGGCTTCCTGGAAGGAGTGCCGTTTCAGGAAAATGGGAAGGAAACATGACTTTGTTGTGGTGGGAAGGGCATCCCTGTCACCTTGGTCAATGGAGATAGGGAAGTGGAGGGACGAGAGAATGGAAAACAAGAAGACAAGAAAGGTTTGAACAGGCAGGTGAACAGATGGGGGGAGGGGGCCCTGGAGGGAAGGGGCAGGAAGGTTTGGACTCGGGTGCAGTGGCGGGAGATCATCCCGAAAGCATAACAGTTTATGCAGGAGAACTTGAGGCAGAGACCTGGCAAAGGGGATCTGCTGTTTTCCTGAGGCAAGCAAGTACATCCCTCCAACCTCAGAATCCACCCTGACCTCAGAATGGAAGGCCGCTCTCTACCAGCAGCATTTTTAGAAGGAGGGGGCGGTGTGGCAAAACCAAATAAAGTAACTCCGTAGAGATTGGAATTTCGTGCCCTAAACTGAGGAAACCAGACCAAAAACACTAAGAGGCCCTCCCTCCAGATTTCCTCAGTAACAGCAGTGGGCAGCCCAGGTGTGGCTGGCAGACACCCTCTCTGCCTCTCCCATTCTGTCCCACTCTGGGCTCGGTTCTGCCCTGAGCTGCATCGTCCTGCCTTGTCTTCCTTCTGGTCTTCCCTTCCTTTTTTCTCCATCTTTACCTCTGTGGGGGACAGGTAACTGCCACACACAGAGGCATCCTCAGATTTCTCCTCCTTGGCCCTGACTCCACAAACTGCGATCTGGGTCCGTCAGTTAGATCCGGATTTTGGACTAATTGGTGGGTTTTGAGAGCAGCAGAGCACCCTGGGTGAGAAAAGTAGAATGTGTCCTCCCAAGTTTTTCCTCATTCTCTCTTCCCACCAGGAAAGGGTAAGAATGAATACAAATATTTCTTTCAGTGTGGTGGAGACTCTGAGTGGGAGAGAGGATGAGGATAAGAATGGGATTGGAGGGAACAGAATAAGCAAAGGGGAAAAAGAAAAGTAGGGGACACAGACAAAGAAAGGGGAGTTGGAAATAAAGGGAACAGAGGGCGGGGGAGGAGCCAAGGAACCGGAGAAGCCAGGAAATGAAGACTGCGACCAGGGACAAAGGCTAAGGGTACCACAGCGGGGAGACAGCCAGGCCAGGCCGAGGGAGGGTCTTAGGATGGAAACAAAGGAGAGAGATGGAGAAAAACGGAAGGGAAGACCAGAAGGAGGACAAGGCAGGAAGATGCAGCCCAGGGCAGAACAGAGCCCAGAGGGGGACAGAGTGGGAGAGGTGAGTGGGAGCAAAGGAGATAGAGAGGAGAGAGCAGGCAAAAAAGGCGGAACCAGGGAGGGAGGAGCCGCAGGAGAGGCACGCAGGGCTGGTTTAATGAGCCACTCTCCTCTCTCCCACTCCCCCAGAGAGGCTGCTAATTACGCCTTCATCCTCTGGGCAGGAGGTCAGGAGATCTGAGAAATGCCCTCACCCTGCAGAAGAGCCGTTGGGGAAGGGGCAGGTAGGAGTGCTGAGCAGCTGGCGGGGCAGGCTAGCAGATGGGGGCCCTGGCCTGGTTCAGGCAGGCCCCTCTCAGGCTGGGGGTGGCGAGATGGGGGTACACATTTTGCTGGCCCTGCTCTCCTCTTGGGTAAGTCATAAGGCTGTGTGAGAAGCAGAGAAGGAGGACAGGAGCTGCAGACTGGTGTTTCTTCTTCCCATCTCCTCCTCCATGGGGCCCTTTCCCCTGCTCAACAGTAGGACCTCCATAGCCGACCACCTCCCTGCACTACCCACCTCCAATTTTCACAGACCAGACATGCACTACACGTGTGTATCAGTACAGTGGGCCTAGTTCCTTGTGTTGACCACCTCCATATGTTGACCAGCTTGTTACAGTCCCCTGGATAGTCAACTTGCAGAGGTTCTACTGTATTTATGTCTCTGCTACTGATGCTTTGCCTGAAAGCTAACCAGGGGTAGGTGAAACTCCAGCCTCACACCAGCTCCCTCCCTGCTCCTGTCCTGGGTGACTCGGAGAACCTGGGTTCAGCATACCTTTGCCCTGATCTTGCCTTTTTGGGCTCACTGATTGGACACCCTCTAGCTTCGATGGGGGACCAAGAAGTGAGCAGGTGAATAACCCATCCCATGAGGGGTATATAACCTAATGGAGACCTGTGGGAGACAGGGACAGTGTACTTCAGTGAACACGGGAAATGAGACACTGGAAGAGTGGGAAGAGCATGGATTGTGACATCAGACATGCTTGGTTGTAATCCCAGCTGTATCACTTGCTAGGTCATAGGCAGATTTCCAAACATCAATCTCTTTGGTACTAACCGGGTGCTGGGCACCCTTCTTAGTGATATTAACGTATTTGATCTTCACAAAGCTCTTAAGAGGTAGGTATTTTATCATCCCCATTTTACAGAAGGAATCTCAGGCATAGACAAATTAAGTCATTTGTCCGAAGTCTCACAGCTAAGCCATGACAGAGCAGCATGGCTCCAGTTGGACAGTCTGACCTGGAGCCTGCACTCCCAAACTACCTCCATGCTCCAAAGCTGTTCTCCTCCCATGAACTGAGCACAGAGTACTTACGTGATCAGAGGTGTGGAACCCCCGCCCCACCCGTCCCTGCCCCCAGCCGCACTTCAGGCAATCAGTTCTGCCCCCAGGTCAATGCTGTGTACCTGAAGGTGATGTCAGATCCCACGGCTGGGAGCTCAGTCCTGTCGACTGTCCCCACATCCAATGCCCGGGTTGTTCCACCCATGCTTCTGAACGACTGGCTACAGATCGGGGTCCCCCAAATCCCTTCTTTGGGTTTGATTAATTTGCTAGAATGGCTCACAGAACTCAGGGAAACACTTACTTACATTTACTGGTTTATTATGGAGAACAATACAAAGGATACAGACCAAGAGACGTGTAGGGAGAAGAATGCGGGAAGGACGTGGCGCTCCCAACCACCCTCCTAGAACCTCCATGTGTTTTTCTGGAGGCAGGTTGATGAAGCCAGTGGCTATTGGGATCAACTTAACCCTCAGCCACCTCCTCTTCCCAGAAGTTGGGGACAGGGCTGAAAGTCCCAGCCCTCTAATCTTGCTTTGGTTATTCCCTGACTGGCCCTCCTCCTGCAGCTGCAGCCTCTAGTTAATCATTAATGTACAAATAGCACTTATCACTTTGGAGATTCCAAGGATTCTAGAAGTTGTCTACCAGAAGCCAGGACCAAAGGTAATATTTTATGGGGGCCGGAGCAGTGGCTCACTCCTGTAATCCTGGCACTCTGGGAGGCCAAGGCAGGTGGATTGCTTGAGCTCACAGATTTGACACCAGCCAGAGCAAGAGCAAGACCCAATCTCTAAAAATAAAAGGGGCATGAATTCTGCTTGCCATGACTGTCATGACATTGCATATAAAAAGTGCTAAGTAAATAGTGGCTGTTATTAACCCTGTGTTAAAAAAAAAAAATAGGCTCGGTGCCTGTGGCTCAACGGGCTAAGGCGCCAGCCACGTACACCTGACTGGCGGGTTCGAATCCAGCCCGGGCAGCCAAACAACAATGACGGCTGCAACCAAAAAAAAAAAAAAAAAAAAAATAGCCGGGTGTTGTGGTGGGTGCCTGTAGTCTACTGGGGAGGCTGAGATAAGAGAATCGCTTGAGCCCAAGAGTTTGAGGTTGCTGTGAGCTGTGACACCATGGCACTCTACTGAGGGAGAGGGCAACAAGTGAGACTGTGTCTCAAAAAAAAACATATTTTACAATGTCACAAAAGCCTCTCTGGGACTAGAGGTACTGTAAATGAGCACACAGGTGTGGGGAAAATTAGATCAAGTGCGAGTACTTGGCACATAGTAGGTCCTAGATACGTTTGTGTCATCTTAGAGCAAGACAGGAAGTGCTAAATTGCCACCTAGAAAGCTTAAAGCAAGGACACATCAGCCATGGAGAAGGGTTGGCCTTCAGGGAGAATTAATAGGATCTCAGTTTTACAGATAGGGCAGGGGCAGCCCCAGGAAGGGAGTGATAATCTAGAGACTACTTTAAAAGGACCAACCCTCCTGCTTTCCCACCACACCCCCAAGCAGGCCACTCCCCTATCTGCCCCTTCCTCCATCCCCCACTTGCTCTGAAGAGCTGGCCAGGTCCTGACTTGGGGCCTGCTCACTCCTGCCTCCAGTTTTCCGACAAGCCCTTGACTCTCTCCACTACCAGCCCTTGACCTTCACCTCCTACAAAACCAGCCCTGAACCTCTGTGGGAATTTCCACATAATTAGTCTTGTTTGCCTGCTCCGCGTCCCCTGGATGTGTGTGTCTTCACACTGTGGTAATTTGCACAAGTTGGTCTGTTCCTCCAACAAACCCTTCCTAATGTTGGGGAGTGTGTATCTGTGTGGTGTGTTCTATCTGCAGTGGCTGGAGAAGGGTTAATGCAACTTAAATGGAATTTAGGCAAGAACTTGGGCTGCTTCTTTCCTCTTTAGCTGTTCCCCCAAATTGGGTGCAAATCCTCCTTTTAGTCGTGGCAGCCAGCTTTGGCAAGGATCTCTGGGGTATTCTTCCCATTTGCTGATGACCTGCTGGGCATTATCACAGGGCTACTGGGGGCCAGACACCTCTCCAGGAGGCATCTGCTTTTGATAGACTTCCACATCTTAGGAATTTGCTGTGTTGTTTTTAATTTCTTTTTCTCTCTCTCTTTTTTAACTTAAGTGACTGATCTATAGCACTTTACTAAGGATTTCACAGTTCCCTTGTTTAATTTTCACTGTAGTCATGTGAACTGGGTGTTATTGTCCCCATTTTATAAGTGGACAAACTGATCCTTGTTGACAGAGGCTAATTCTTTTGCTCTGGTGCTAAGGAGAGCCAGGTAGAGCCGGGAAGCACTCCGGGGAGGAGTGCAGATTGCACCGTACAGCACTGTCTGGTCAAAATTACCCTACCCGGAGGCCTCATTGCCCTTTAAGTTGAAATAAATGGCCTTTATCTCTATGGTCATCTGCTCAGACCTTTATTAAGCACATAATGGTGTCTGGCTCCGTGTGGATGTTGCATAAAGAGGCAGGTATGGCCCAGCCCCTGCCCTCTGGGGGCTGCAGTCTAAGCCAGAGGCACTGACATGGATAAACCTGTACAGGGCATGTAGGCAGCTGAATGAAAACAATAACCTCTCCTGAATCAACAGCCAAGTATTTAGAAGACTGTGCAAGGCAAGGGTGAGTGTGTTTTAGGGGTAGGAGAAAATGAACAACTTTGCCAAGCTGCTTGGGCGGGTTTCAACAGTGCCAGACTGCAGCGCTGTGTCAGTAGCCATGCTCCATCCGAATTCTCTCACCCTCTTGCTCCAACAAAAACCTGTGTGTGTGTGTTTGTGTGTTTATATATATTTGTAATTTTTTAATACTATTCTTCAGGCTGCCAGTGCACAGTTGGTGTGGTTGTAAGGTGAATACTTATGAGAGTCCTATATTTAGATAATGATGGGGAAACTTTTAGCCCTCCTGTAGCTGTATGGTGAAATTTATTTTCCTCCAGTCTACATCAAGTTTATCTCTTAACACTGAGCTTTTATGAGATGGAATGAGCACAGCACCTGTGATATAGAGGACATGAGAGAGGGAAAGAAGTGGGTGGGGGAGAGAGAGAGAGAGAATGAGAGAGAGGGAGAGGGAAAGAGGAAGGAGAGAGAAACAAATGGCATCTCTGACATAACAGAGATACAAATTTCGTCCTAGACCTGCTAAGGTTTAATCGCATTCGTGATGTTGTATGACTTATCTGAGCTTTGCTGATTCTCAATTGCCTCAATGCAGTTGGGAATATCATCTCTCCCTGGCAGGGCTGTTCAGAGAATTAAGTGAGATTGTGTATGTAAAGCTCTCTGTAACCTGATGGCTTAATTTTTTTTTTTTTTTGAGACAGAGTCTGATTTGTCACCCTCAGTAGAGTGCCATGGTGCCATAGCTCACAGCAACCTCAAACTTTTAGGCTCAAGCAGTTCTCTTGCTTCAGACTCCCGAGTAGCTGGAACTGTAGGTATCTACCACACGCATGGCTATTTTTAGAGACGGAGTCTTGCTTTTGCTCAGACTGGTCTTGAACCTGTGAGCTCAGGCAATTCACCCTCCTTGGCCTTCCAGAGTGCTAGGATTATAGGCATGAGCCTCTGCGCCCGGCCTAAAAATATTTTTGCTAATTTTTTAATTTTATATTTTTAGTAGGTAACCCATATAGTACAAAATATAAAAACTGCAGGAGGATGAATACTGAGAGTAATTCTCTCCCATCACATTATTCTAGATACCTTTTCTCTTACCCTTATGGATTTTTTTTTTTTTTTTTGATCCTCACAAAAATCCCTGTGTAGGCAAGGTAGGGTTTATGATTCCTGTTTCTCAGGTATGGAAATTGAAGGCCAGGAGGGTTAACTGGTTAACTGAGGTCACCCAGATGAAAGTGGTGGGGTTAGAACCAGGCCTTCCTATTAGTCCTCGAGCTTGTGGTATTCTGTGTTTTACACTCGAAGATGTGGGCAGAGGTGGAACCCCCAGCTGCTGAATCTGTGGCTTTGGGACCACAGACTATTTTGAGAATCTTACAAAAGTTATGGATTCCCCCTTCCTTACCCTCACATATATAAGCCATTCGGGCTCTCATTTATTATTTTAAATGGTTCCTTGACCACTAGAACTCCAAAAGTCCAAGCCATCCCAATGCCTTTTTTATACTACATATCCTTGACAGGGTTTTAGCTCTAGGTGACTTCTCTGCAGAGCAAAACATGTGCTCAGTGACCTGCAAACCCAGTCTGCTTCCCAGGAAGCCCAGGGTTCTAGAGTCAGACAGTCTGGGTTCGACTCTCACTCAGCCACACCATGTTAGTTAGCTTCATGACCTTTACCAAGTTCCTCAGTTTCGCTGAGCTTTTCCTTGTGTATTAAATGGGTTGCTGGCATTCTCTGACCCTAAGAGTTGTGAACTAGCATGTGTAAAGTCATTTTGCAAACAGTGCAATTATAAACAAATCTAAGATCTTATTTCTCCCTGTGAAGTCTGGAGCGGGTGAGGAAACCAGAAAGAAGCAGTCCCATCCTTGGAATTCCATCCATCAGCTGGACATCCCTAACTTGCTTGGTGGCGCTGTCCAGCTATGTATCCCCTGTCTGGATTTGGCACCCAGAATCAAGTTCCCCAGCGCTGGGTGTGAGTGCTGACTCGTGTTGCATTGAGCATCCCTTCATCAAATCTCAGCTCCATCTGTTTGTCCCAGTCTAAAGTAAGCGAAATCCCATTTTTAAGACACATCTCATTAAGACATCTCTAAGATGGAGCCAGCAAATAGCCCCGTAGAATGGAGGCTGCTGCCTGGGAAAGCTTCCCCTCCCCTCCCCTTCCCTCCCCTGTTCATTAATGATTATGGGAGGTTTTATTCCCCCCAACAAAAGTGTTAATTAGACATCGTTCTGAACAGGGATATTACACAAATGAATTAAACTCGAACCAACGAGCAAGCCAGCTCTTTGCTTCAGGTCCTCTAAATGAGAAGGGAATTGAAGGCTGTAATGGATACTACACGGTGGGTTGTCTTCCCTGATGTCGAATGACAAGTAGGAAGGTTCTCTTCCGCTCTGGGCCCACTTTGATGGCAGATCCCTTTGTCCTTCCACCTCCTCTGTCTTACTCCTTTCTCTTCATGCCCTTCTTTCTCCCTCCACTGTGCGCACACACACACACACACATACCCTCCTACGTGCATACATGCACACACATGCACACACTGCTCTCCCTGAGGCCTGGAGAGCTAGGATTCCATCTTGTGACTGAAACCGTGGTTCTCCCAGTGTATCCTCTTTTGGCTCAGGGCCCAAGTGGGATGGAGAGAGACTATATCAAGTAAAAAGACCCCAGTTCCAATCTCCCTCTGCTGTCATCATCACCTTCCTTTGTGTTAAGTCAGTGAACCTGTTAGAGCCATTAGTTTTCTCTGTAGAAAGTAGAGTGTATGTATAATACTTGGGAGTTTCACTGGTATGCGGTAGGTTCTCAATACTTAATCTGCAGAGACAGAATGGCTGGGTAACTTGTGATGGCTGGTACCATCACCTCTGTGGGCAGAGTGGGGAGGATGGGCTTTGTCTTTTGTGGGCTCCCAGTTACTTGAAGAGAGATTAGAGAGCACTGAAGTCTCCTAAAAATATGCAAATGAAGAGATAGGGAAGATTAAGTTATTGATCGCTCAGGGTTTGTTGGGAACTGGGGGAGACTAGGGCAGGGTAGGGGCAGGGCCCAGGATGCTGGAGACGATGGGGCTGGTGTGTCTGGTGGGGCAGGGAGCCCAGGCTGGGGTGGTAGGGGCTGGCAAGGGGGTGGGGGTGGGACCCTGGGGCAGGGTTTATTTTCCCTTCCACCTCAGTGTCCAGCACATAGTAGGTGCTCGAATGAATTTGTGATGTTAACTTCTTTGCAGATGGGCTATAAGGAAACTGGGACCCCATACCCTTGTCTCTGGGATTAGTAGAAATCAAAAGGCAATTGAGGGCAGAATTTACAAATTATTTTCCTGAGTCATAGGCTGCAGAGAGTAGAACTATGGAAAGGGAGGTTCATTCAGAGGCCTCCCAGCAGGTATGAGGAGAGATGAGCTCTGGGTTTCCCATACTTTAACTCCAGATCAGTCTGTTCTCGGGGGTAAGAAGCCACCTCCCACAAGGTGCCCTTCCTCTGGTTGTCACCAGTGTCTTTACAGATTACCCCCAGCCTAGGATGGTGGATTCCCACACCCTTGCCGGCTTCCCTTTTAAGGAGCTCCTTGCGGTCCTGGGCTGTATGGGAAGTTTCTTGGTTCCATCCCTCCACGGTGCCTCTCCTCCTTGCTTTGCAGCTCACTGTACTGCCCATGCCCACTGCCACTCCAACCTGGAAGTCTGGGATCCTTGCCTGCCAGCCTCCTGTCACAGAGTCCCTTTTCTTGTTTGACCCTTGCTTGCAAACTGTGGAACTAACAATTTAAGGAAAGAAGACAAAGTTATTCTTCATTCTTCTCCTCTTTGATTTTAGGTGCCTTGGTTTCTCGTAGATTCCCCTTTCCCAAATTCCAAACTATTTTATATCCAAGTACTTGTCATTCTTCATCTCCCTAAAACCTAAACTCTAATAGGGTTCTGAGCCATGGCCAAGTTTGATGAGAATTGTTGACCAATCTCTGTTATCTGGTTAACCTGGCCATTTCATTTTACTTTGTAGTGTGACTTTGTGAAACAAGAGTCAGATGTGGGTTCAAGTTCATAATATCTTCTCTCCAGCTGTGAAACTTTCTTCCTTTTTTTTTTTTTTTAAGAGACAAAATCTCACTTTATCGCCCATGGTAGACAGCTGTGGCATCACAGCTCACAGCAACCTCCAGCTCTTGGGCTTAGGTGATTCTCTTGCCTCAGCCTCCTGAGTAGCTGGGACTACAGGTACCCACCACAATGCCCGGCTACAGCTGTGAAACTTTAGGGAAGTTACTGAACCCTGCAGTTCAGCTTCTGGAGGTTTTTGTGGCTCAAAAAAATTAAAACAATATGAAGGCAATTTGTGAATTGTAAGCTGTTCATCAAATGTAAGGGATTTGATGATTTCTTGCTGATCTGTGTTAGTCTCCATGTCAATTACCCGGGCATTAGGGGCTGAGGAGTAGGAGACTCTTGTGGACGGTCTTCAACTTCAGTAGCCAGGGTAGACATATTTTTGGAAAAAAGTGGGGCTATCCCCACATTTGTTTCTCATTCCACTAGATATAAATGAGTATTGTGTTTTATTTTCTTTGTTGTTGTTGTTGTTGTTGCAGTTGGGGGGGGGCTGGGCTCAAACTCACCACCCTCAGCATATGGGGCTGGCGCCCTACTCCTTGAGCCACAGGCGCCACCCGAATATTGTGTTTTCATTAAAGAAATAGAGAAAACCAAAATTTAAATTCTCTCTGTCCGGAATTTTCTACCTAATAGACATCTATATTCAGCTGGTCGTGTGTATGTGTGCAGGGGTGTGTCTGTATTTGTATTTATTTTTGCCACTGTTTTGCTCTTCTTGCCTCCTTTTTTTCCACCTGTATGGGTATGTACTGCATCTTGAAATCTGGGAATTGAAGCAGGAACTGGTAGGAGCCATTCTATCTTTCCTCCTGGCAAGGTAGCTATTTATGCTCCCTCTCTGCCTCTTTTAAGGGATCAATTACTTACCATCCTGTCGGTTTCTTTTATCTTTTGGAAGGAAACCTGTTTAGAACAGGCCCTTTGGGACTAAGGCCCCGGGCATTGAGTAGTGTAGAGAGGGAGGTCCAGATGCTGTAGGCTGACGTACAGTTGCAGCTGTTCTTACAGGACTGGACAGCAAAGACTGCAGAGTGTTTTGCCCCTGTCTCTGGCATCTTTCCTCCATCAGTGGAAGGGCAAAGGTATCAGGACCCTGCTCTGCACAGTAGGAGGGTAGATACAGAGAAAGGAGGGAAATCGAGGGGGACAGAATTAATATATAATGAGTATCTACTTTGCTCTAGACACCGCTATTCTACTTACTGTTGACCCACTTAATTTAATTCTCCTGCAGCTCTGTTAAATAAGAATGACTAACCCTTTGTTCTGGATGAGGTGTTAAGGCCCAGAGAAGTGGAGATGTAGCTGGCACTCAAACCCAAGCTTCTGACCCCAAAGTCCTAGTTCTTTTCACTAGTCTATGATCTGAGGGCTTCCAAGGATCACTGTGCTGGGGAAGGCAAGCCACATCCCTGCTAGATGGAGACTGCGTGGCAAAACCAGTAACTGGACGTTTAGGTGATTTTTGCCAAAGTCTATGTCCTAGTGGCAGTAGTGCCAGTGATTTCAGAGGATTGTACCACCGCCTTTGATAAAGGCATTTTACCACCCCAAAGTCCCAGAAACCTTCAGAGCCCTGCAGAGCCAAAGGGATCTAGGGTTTCCAGGGGATGATTTATGCGTTGGAACAGTTTACTGTCAGCCCTCAGCTCTCGACAAATGCAGACAGCCAGAGTGTGGAGAGATACTTTTCTAAACCAACAATCAAAACCCAGGGATACTGGCGGTAATCCAAAAGCGTTGTGGCTGGTTTGTCTTCTGATACAGAAGGAACCTTGGGCCTTGATGTTGCCAGTTAAGGCGCATGGTTCCTGCGGACTACTATGCAAACGGCGCCCCCTGGAGCACAGGAGCGGGGGACAGTCCTTCATTTGTTTTATTCATCCATTCACTTATTTATTTATTATTGCTCGAGACTTATTTTCTGTTGTGACTCATTCAGAGGGATACTGTGATGAACTTGGAGCAGTTTAGTTCAGCTGAAAGTGTTGAGACCAGTGGTGGACTGTGTAGGGAGCCCACCAGGATGAAGAATGTGCTGCTGCTTTGCGACTGGGATGCTACTGGACATGGTTGATGCTTCGGATTAGGAGGCCGTCTAGGCAGGGCACAGTGATTCACACCTGTAATCCTAACACTCTGGGGAGGCTGAGGTGAGAGGATCACTTGAGGTCAGTAGTTCAAGACCAGCCTGAGCAAGAGCAAGACTCCCATCTTACCAAAAATGGAAAAATTAGCCAGACATTGTGGCAGGCACCTATGGTCCCAGCTACTTGGGAGGCTGAGGCAGGAGGATCACTTGAGCCCAGGAGTTTGAGGTTGCTGTGAGCTACACTGATGTCATGGTACATACCCTGGGCAATGGACTGAGACTCTATCTCAAAAATAAATAAATAGGCCAGGCCTGATGGCTCTGCCTATAATCCTAGCACTCTAAGATTACAATGCTAGGGAGGCTGTGGCGGGTGGATTGCTTGAGCTCATGAGTTCGAGACCAGTCTAAGCAAAAGCAAGACCCTGTTTCTACTAAAAATAGAAAAACTCAGGCAAGAGGATCACTTGAACCCAAGAGTTGGAGGTTGCTATGAGCTGTGATGCCATGGCACTCTACCAAGGGCAACAGCTTGAGACTGTGTCTTAAATAAATAAATTAATGAAAAAGAGAAGGAAAAGAAAAAAGGGCCATCTATTGTGTGGCCTGGATACATGTGGGAAATGAGAATGGTTAGGGAGGGCTCCTGGACCACTCTGAGCTGAGGCAGGACCTACAGAAGGGAGAGGGTGGGGTTCATGGAAGATGGCATAGGTCCTCTCCAAGGAGGTGTGGTTATGAGAGGAAGCAGCTGGCTAGAGGGTATAGACATCCTGCTGACCACGAAGCCTAGAACAGCCTCGGGCAGCTCCCTGCTGATGGTGTCCTCCACTCTAGAGTGAGGGGTGGCCTGGGTGATATCTGAGGCATACTTTTTACTGATTGATGTCTTTCTATTTTCTGCCTTGAAGGGGGGAAAAGAGGTGATTTGGGGTAGAGAGCACGCTGTCTGGAGGAGAAAGCCTGGGAGAGGGCAGACTGTGAGGGTAGCCAGACAGGAGCGAGGCTAGACAGGGCTGTGGGCTTTGATCTGCTCAAGAACCTTGGTGGGAGGGTCTGCAGTGGAACCCTGAAGCTATGGCCTTTGGTGGGGCCTGATTTCCTTTAGAAACTGCAGCAGCTGCACTGAGTCCAGCTTTGGGGTCCTTTTCAAATCCCACTACTGCCTCTAGTTAATGTTGGACCTCATCCCAGTTACTTCATTTTTCTGGGCTTGTGTCTTTTCATTTGTGAAAGGGTCAATCATGCCTACTTCTGAGGGGGTTGTGAGCATTAAGTGAATTGATGTCTACAAAGTGGTTATCAGAGTGCCTGGCATACACACGTGTTCAATGAATGACCATTGTTTTAATTCTTCTTTTTTTTTTGAGACAGAGTCTCACTTTATTACCCTCAGTAGAGTGCTGTGGCATCACAGCTCACAGCAACCTCCAACTCCTGGGGTTAGGTGATTCTCTTGCCTCAGCCTCCTGAGTGGCTGGGACGACAGGTGCCTGCCACAATGCCCAGCTATTTTTTGTTGCAATTTGGCCAGAGCCAGTTTTGAACCCTCCACCCTTGGTATATGGGACCGGTGGCCTACCCACTGAGCCACAGGTGCCGCCCATTGTTTTAATTATTGTTAGCTACTCCGTCTGTCCTTCCAAACCCTTTGAAGCTCCCTCCTCCAGGAAGCATCCTCTCCAGGGCCCTCAGTGCTCCAGATGGTCCTGCACAGTCAGCCTGGGCTCTTGTGGCCTCGCTTTGGGGTTTGCAAGTAGCTGTTGGGTGGTTGTCCTGAGTGTCCTAGGAGCATGGTGTCCAGAGCAGGGACCCATCTCCTCTCCCCAGATCATTCGTCTGGGCCCATAGCAGATTGCAGCCCACAGGGCACAGGGCTGCATTCCTCTCACTGACTGACTCCCTGTGACTCGTCCATGGCTCCTCCCCAGGAAGCAGTCCCAGGCCCCATGGCAGCTCAGTGTGGCCACACCAGCATGCCACCTGCTCGGGGTTCTAGTTGAGATGGGGCCTGGCTCTGTGCCCACAAACCTCCCTGGGAGGCTCTTCTTGGCCCTGCCACCCATCTGCCCAGCTGGTGACAGAGGGAGCTATTTCTTCCTGCCTGAGGAAAAGAAATGGGTTTGGAGACCTCATCCATTCTCCCTGTGTGTGACCTGAGCCCTGTGCATCCATCCATTCAGCCTTCCACTCAACAAATGTTTACTGAGTCTTGTGTGTGCCCTGACAGTTCTGGTCCCTAGGTTCCAGCAGGGAGCTGTGCCCCCACAGCTGTAGGGGGCCAGCCAGCGGTGGTGGGGTGGGTAGGACAGCCCAGTGCATTGTCTGCAGGGAATGAGTGTTAGTGTGCTGCAAATAAAACAAGCTGCTTTGAAAAAGACCGGTGTCTTCAAGTGCCTTCATAACTATCTCCTCTTTTCAGGGACACTTCTTGGGGTGTAGTAGGAGAAATAGCTCTTAGCCCTCAGAAATCTCACAAACTGCAGCCTGAATACAAGTAGGATTCCAAAGAGTCTAGGAAGAAGTGAAAACTCCTGTGTCATGTGGAAGAAGCAGTAGGCTTGCCCAAGAGATATAAACACCCCAGGAGGCTTTGCTTTGTTCACTGCTATAACTTCAGAATCCCGAATAGGGATGCATAGTAGGTCTTCAATAAGTATTGATTGGCTCCAGAGGGCAGAACTAGGATAAACAGATACGAACAGCACAGGAAGGCAGAGTTCCAAAGATTGTAAAGAATAGGGTTTTAATAGCCAGAGCTGTCAGCAAATCGAAAGGGCTGCTGCGTGAGGCAGTGAGCTCTGCAGCCGGGAGGGTTCAGGAGGGGCAGGGATGACCACATTCTGGGCATGCTGGACCAATGACTTCTGATTGGGAGGGAGGGTGAACAAGGTGACCGTCACCGTCCCTTCCAACACTGAGGTTCTGCCGTTCCGTCATCCCCTCCCAGGCCAGCCTGGCTGGTTTGCATCACAAGTGCCTAGACTTTGCTGACGGTGCCTGTGTCTTGCTTGTCATAGAATTGCCCATGAAGAGGAGCCCTGGCTGCTCAGCAGTAAGAGGGAAAATCACTTGGAAATATACTTCCCTTTAATGGCCCTGCAGCCCTGTCCTCATTTTATTTTTCTGTCTCAAATTGCCAACAGTAAAATTGCTGGGTGCACGGCATGTGCTGTTTGCTTCCTTTATGGCCGCTCATTCCCACCAGTTGGCCAGTGAGAAAACAATTAGTGGCATTGGCTCGAGACTCAGGCTGGAGGACAAGACAGCAGCAAGCAGGACGTGAGAGCTGGGCAGGCTGGGTGACCAGGGCAAGGACGTGTGTGCACTCACGTTGCCATGTGCCAGAACCTTCCACCCCACTCCCCACACCATTCCTCAAACTGGCTTGCTCTCTATCCCGCTGGCCCTCTGGTGGACCCTGCATCCACTGTCTTGAGGGACCTATGTGCCTAAGCACAGCTTGGCCCTCACTCCCGCCCCCTCATGCCTCCTGTTGGGCCTGGGGTACAGATACAGTCTGGCCGTGAATTGATTGTCTATTTCTAGGTTGTCTTTCCAAGTGGCCTAGATGTTGCCACCTGTGTTCTTGTGTGAGTCTCAGAGGGAGGTCCCAGAAGGCAGAGAGCATGTCTGTCTTACTCTTTATAGGGAGCTGCGCTTGTCACCTCTGGGCGTTGTTGTTATGTTTTTTGGTTTGTTTTGATGTGTTTGGTTTTTTGTTTTTTGGCAACCATGCCATCTCCTTGTGGGCTGTTGATTTGCCTGTAGAGCAGAGCTCCAAAGAGAGGATTCAGTTGGTGCACAAGGGGCTTTTACAGCTGAGAGCCTGAGACTGGGCCTCCCTTGTGTGTTTCTCCTCTGGACAATTCCTGCACTACTACTCGTGTTTAGAGCAGTGATGTAACCTGCAGTTCCTTCATCCACCCCTCATTCACTCCTTTGTGTGTTCCATTACTTTCCATAAGCCCATTCTTGGGGGCGGTTGCGGTGGCTCATGCCTATAATCCCACCACTCTGGGAGGCTGAGGTGGGAGGATCCTTTGAGGTTAAGAGTTTGAGACCAGCCTGAGCAAGAGCAAGACCCTGTCTCTACTAAAAATAGAAAAGCTAGCTGGGAGTTGTGGTGGGCACCTGTAGTCCCTGCTGTTCTGGAGGCTGAGGTAGGAGGATTGCTCGAGCCCAGGAGTTGAAGGCTGTTGTGAGCTATAATGAGCTCTGTATCTGGGTAACAAAGCAATACTTTGTCTCAAAATAAAGCAAAATAAAATAAAATAAATTGAATAGGCTCTCTGAAGGATACAGATAAATGCAGGACACAATAAGCTGTGGGAAGAATTTTGCTGGAGGGAAGCACAGGGCCTGCTGACACCTAGGAGATGGTCAGCTAACAAGAGAGGTTATGGACAAGGCCACTCATTCATCCATACATCTGTGCAGGCATCATACGAGTGTCACTCACCCAGACAGCTATGTCTCAAAATTGTCCTGGAGAGAAAGAACACAGGTTTGAGCCAAAGGAGGGGACAGTTCAGGAGAGTCTGATGCTTTAATTCAACAAGTATCCCAGAATTGGAATTGACAGCCCATGGAAGGTAAGTAAGGACTGAGGAGGAGGAGGAAGGGACCCAGGTCCTCGAGGGAACAGTCCCTCTGAAAGGTGATGAGGCTCAAGTTTCCAAGGGGTAGGGGATAGGCGCAGATGTGCTAGTGGGAGTGACCAGAAGGCTAAGGGACCATGGCCTCTAAGCCTGGCTTCTCCTTATCTTACAACCTAACTCAGCAGGATGAATTCTTTTTTTTTTTTTTTTCTTTAAATATATGTATTTTATTATTCTTCATTACATTATTTCCCCCCGCATGATGAATTCTATCCAGCCACTGCTGGGCTCTCCTACCCCTTCCTCCAGATCCCTTATGTCGATCCTCTCCCAGGAGAACCCAATTTAAATCTCAGCTCCATTTCCTACAAATGTGTACGTGACGCTGAGCAAGTTTCCCCCTGTCCGGTTTGTGCAGGGCAGAGTGGCAGGCAGCGCCTTGTGCTCTGAAACCCTTGGCCAATGTGAGGGTGATCACGGTCATCCTCAGGGGCAGCAGGTTGGACCGCATGGCCTGCCTGGCGTGGATTTGGTGAGCTGGAGGTGGAGAGGAGTGTTAGTTAGTTAGTTGGTCCATTTCAAAGCTTCCTTCTGGGGAAAGGGTGAGAAGAACAAAGTGGACCTCAGAAGTTCAAGGACCTTCACAGGAGCTCAGAGGCCCTTCCAGAGCTGGCATGTGGGGGAAGGTGGATGAAGGCTAGAGAGGAATAGTGAGTGCCTCACATGCCAGAGTGCAGAGTGGAGGCAGGGAAAAGGGATGCATGGTGTGTGGCCCTCCCCAGGGGACGAGGGTGTGCATGGGCTGGGCACAGAGGGCGTTGGTCCCTGAACATGTCTTCCAAGTGAGTGTGCAGGTGACAAGGGCCCAGCATGGAAGCTGGGACACAGGGTGAGCGTGACCTTTGTGGCCTCCTGTCACTGCCTTTTCATTGGGGCCAGCTAGGATGCTG
Organism: Perodicticus potto; assembly: GCA_963574655.1. Classification (NCBI taxonomy): domain Eukaryota; kingdom Metazoa; phylum Chordata; class Mammalia; order Primates; family Lorisidae; genus Perodicticus; species Perodicticus potto. The sequence continues at coordinate 70,583 of CAUYRH010018570.1, forward strand.
GGAAGAGATCTTCACATGGGCCCCAAAACACTGGCTTCTTTGCTGTGTGGTAGGTACTGCATTCTCCTACCTGAGCTGTGCATGCACCTGTGTGATGCGTGTCTCCAGTCCCCCTCCCAGGGCTGTGATGGGAGGGAGCAGAGTCTATACTGCTACAGCAGTAGCTGGTGTTCAGAGTCCCAGGCACTGTTCTGTGTGCTTTGCACAAGCACACTGCCTCAATACCGTCTTCCCAGCGATCTGTGGCGGTCTAGTTGTCTGCCCCTACCCCATCCTGCAGGTGAGACAGTCTTTGCACAGACAGACAGGCACCTAGCTGTGCTTGTGCTCCTGGCCACCTGTGCTGTGCACTCTCCCCGTGGCTCACTCTCCCTGTGGCATGCTGCAACATGCCAGGTGAACATTGTTACTCAGCCTGCTATAAGGAAGCAGGAAGTGGAGAGAGAAACTGTGTGCAGAGGGGGGCCACGGGATACCCACTAGGAGAGGCTGAAAATTGAAAAGAGGGTGGTGACGCTGTCATCCTGCCGCACCTCAAGTCCTCTCCTCTGACTCCAGGCATCCCACCCCCACGCCTGCCCAGATATGCTCTGCCCTTGCTTGGCCCTCTGCGCTGGCCTCCCTTCCCCCAACCTGTGGCCTCAACCCCAGCCGGGATCAGATATGGCCTTTGTCTTTCTGCCTGGCTGCTCCCTTTCATGGGATGAAGGCCGCTGTGTCTGGGAATGCTGATAGCTCAGAGGAGGCTGATAGCTCTGGGTAGCTCAGAGGGCGGCTTTGGGAAGTCAGACAGGACTCCCCAGGGAAGGCCTTCTCTCTGCCTGGAGGCTGCTTCTCCCATCACCTCCCCGGGGCTAGGTACCCCATTACCCTGAGTCCCAGGGGCAGTTCAGAAGTCCTCTGCTTTCCTGGGTTCTCGCTCCGGGGAGTGGGGGAAACAGCAGCATGCCTTCTGGGGAGGCACGGGAGGCTGTGTTGGGACGCGTAGGGGGCTGTGAACAGGTGAAGAGGAGAGGGCTCCTCTCTGCTCACCCTCACGCTCCCACCAGTGCCAGGAGGGGGCGACCCATGCCGTGCTGGGAGGCTGTCCCCGTGAGGACACCATGTCCTCCATGTCCTCCCTGCCAGCTAGCTAGCTTAAGGTGAGCTGAGAACCATGGTGTGGATGACAGAAAGACTAATGCAATTTTATGTCACTTTATAATCGTAGTTATTACTAATACTACCATTTATATAGCATTTACTGTGCTAAGCACTTTATATACTTCAGTTCACCCAATCCTAACAGTCCTATATGTATTGTACATGTGAAGAAACTGAGGCTCACAGGGGTCATTTCCCCTGTCCTTGGTGATAGTACCATTGAGGCATTACCACAGTGAGATGAGGATCGTGCTCTTTGATGCCAAAAAAGACCCCGTGCTTAATCCTATTTTCCTAGTTTAACTCTGCAAATTATTAGCTTTCCAAAATTGGTCAGATTACTTAATTTCTCTTAGCCTTCACACTCCCATCTATTAAATGGGTTAATAATCGGTGTCTTAATGGTGGGCATTAAGGATTAAACGAGACAATACACATAAAATTGGGGAGACTTGAGGTCTTGAACATTCATTCATTCATTTAGATGTGAATTGGATGCCAGGTCAGCGCCAGGGACCGTGGTGCATGCCAGATGCACAAGAGTGAGCAAGAGGGACGTGGTCCCTGCTTTGGTGAAAATGAGGAGTCTCTGCCAGGCAGAGGAAGCATTATGGAAAAGGCAACTGTACAAAAGTGGCAGGGCAGGAGGTGAGCCCCCGTCTGCCTGCCTCCAAGGCCAGGGTGGGCTTAGTATGAAGTCCCCTGTGGGTGGGACAATCCTCTGTGTGCACTGGGACACCTGTGCCCGGAGAGAGCTTCCACCCTTTCTGAACACTCACTTTATTTTTTTTTTGAGACAGAGCCTCAAGCTGTCACCCTGGATAGAGTGCGGTGGCATCACAGCTCACAGCAACCTCCAATTCCTGGGCTCAAGCGAGTCTCCTGCCTCCGCCTCCCAAGTAGCTAGGACTACAGGCACCCACCACAACGCCAGGCCATTTTTGGTT
>CAUYRH010018571.1:0-13861 GCA_963574655.1 Perodicticus potto
TCTATAAGGAGAACTATGAAACTCTGAGAAAAGAAATAGCTGAAGATGTTAACAAATGGAAAAACATACCATGCTCATGGCTGGGAAGAATCAACATTGTTAAAATGTCCATACTACCCAAAGCAATTTACAGATTTAATGTAATCCCTATTAAAGCACCATTGTCCTACTTTAAAGAACTTGAAAAAAAATAGTACTTCATTTTATATGGAATCAGAAAAAAACGCTGAATAGCAAATACATTACTCAGAAATAAGAACAAATCAGGAGGTGTCCCATTACCAGACTTTAGGCTATACTATAAATCTATAGTGATCAAAATAGCATGGTACTGTTAGAGCGGTAGGTTTATGGAACAGAATAGAGAACCAAGAGATGAACCCAGCTACTTAGGGCCATTTGATCTTTGACAAGCATATCAAAAATATTCAGTGGGGGAAAGACTCCTTATTTAACAAATGGTGCTTGGTGAAGTGGATGGCAACCTGCAGAAGACTGACACTTGATTAATTTAATCCTCCTTACTCTTCTTACAATGTATTCAGGAGGAGCTGTCTTGCTATATTAATTAAAGAAAAAGACAACAGGTAGAATGTCGTTTGTCTCATGTAAGAAGTGTCCAAGAATGAGCAGGCCAGGAGGAATACACTCAGGTGACAATGTCACCCAAGATCCACTCTCAGTGCATCATGCTTAGTAGGTAGGTCATTGTCTTCATGATTACTTTTTGGTCTCAAAGTGGTGACTCATTCTCAATCAAGTTCAGGCAACACAAAGAAGAAAAGACCAAGAGGCAAGAGATAACGTCTGTCTAATTTTATTTGGAAAACAAAATATTTCCATTTATTTTTCTCTGGTCAGAGCTGTAACACATGGCTGCTCCCACTGAAAGTAACCCAGGGGAGGAGGATTGGAGCTGGGGGCTTCACTAGCTATCCAGTAGCACCTGCCACCTCTGACTCTATGTCAGCCCCACAGAAGGCCTTCCTTGAAAGCCCTGCTTAGAATACCAGATCCCTCATTTTTTCTCTGATTCTCACAATGTCATGAGCACTGAGAATGGAGCAGTGCCCAAAACAGACAAAATCTCTCTCCTCTTGGCCTCCTAGTGCCCTATGAATCTTCTTTTTCGTGACACTACTTAAATTTGTGTATTTGTTTACCTGCTTATTACCAGGCTTCCCTACAGTAAGATAAGTTCCAATATAGTAAATAGAATAGGGACTTTGTTTTATTCACTTCTATATCTGTAATACCTAGGACGGTTCTTGACATAGAAAAAAGAACCTCAAAAAAGTATATTGAATAAATGATTTGATGTATAAAGAAAATTGAGACGTGGGGAATTTAAGGATCTCTATCCAAAGTCATACAGCTAATAAGTGGCAAAGTTAACATTTTAAGAATCACCGATGCCAGAAAGACATATTATTTCTTAAAATTCTGTACCAAATCCTCCCTATCTCAATTTGTGGTACCATGTTTACTGCCTCCTGGGGGCTGACTGATACCAGTGTTGAAGAGCAAATTCTGAGCATCAATTTCCAATTTGGCTTTCAGTGATGTTACATTGGTCACTTGAAAGAGACCATGGTGAGGGTATTTACAACATGGCAATCAGCAGATGCTACAAAAGAGGGTTTTTATTCCTCTTAAAGAGCTGACTCTTAAACTTTCCTAGCAAATCACTGGATGCTTTCCAACCTACTTTATGTTAATGCTGAAAGTACTTCCATGAGCTTTCCAGGCTCTCCTGTTCCTAGGAGGAGTCCTTACTTCCAGTAACTGTGGAGCTCACTCAGTGTTCAGAATGGTGCCCTCCTCTTGCTTTCTCCAGTTCCAGATCTCTAAATCATTGAACAAGTCTCACAACCCATCAGAGGGTGGGATAAAAACAGTAAATAAAAATTATGACTATTCAGCAAGCAAAGTAGACAACATTGCCAGGATATAGGTGGGGGAAAAAACAACACAATCTATACCCAGCTTTATGTCTATAAAAATGAGCAGGAGCAGAACATTTACTGAGAGACAGAGTTCAGCAGGCAGTCCTCAGCTTATTCCATCAAGGAATAAATTCCCTTGTTCCTTTTATAGGAGGACAAGTAGTGCCAGATTGCCTCTACTTGTTATTACCCCAGGGTGCTTTTAATGGAACCGGTAGACTAAAATAGTAAATAACTGAATAAAAACTATACCTGTGTGCCTTAAAATAATTTCATAAAGTGTTCTCTTCCACTCAAGTATTTAACAGAAGCAATATATTTGCTATGTTTTATTTTATCCTTGCTGTACAGCAGCAATTTTATACTGGAAATTTTTAAAGATCATTAATTAAATTATTTTCTGAAGAAGTTCAAAGCACAGTAAGTTTATTCTTTTTTTTTTTTACTCGTTTGTTTTTGATCAGCATAATTGAAATGTGCCACAGAAGTTTAACTATAGGTAGGTTCGAGTGTCCCCTGAGATTTGAAAAAAAAGTTGAAAAACACTGCTTTATAGAGTATATTTTGATCCAGGAGCAGAAATTACACTTCCTCTTTCTGCCATTAAGTTTAAGAAATTGTTATTATAAGTCAGATTTCCAACTTAAATTGCTATTATAAGTTAGATACTTTTCCAGTATTCATAGATCATGTTTTTTTCAGTTATTTATCAACCTGCTCCTCCCATTTATTCCCTCATTTTTAGGGTCAGACTGTCTGAGTGGGCTGCCAGATATGTTAGGGGTAAACTCAGGGAAAAGAAGTGATGAGGAAACAATAATTATATCTTCTAGGACAGTTTATCTAAGGCTCTGACATCATGGTGGCAGTCCCCCAACTATAACAGTGTTCATGGGGCAGGGGAACATGCTGGTGTTTTGATGGTAATAGGGGAAGATGAGATTTAGGACTAATCTATAATGAATCTCTTGCTATGATTATATTAAAATGAAAATGAGCAGGGGCATAATATTTATTGAAAGACAAAGCTTATTCCTCTTAGCATCTAATATCATTTGTATTATTTTCCCATTTCTAGATTAAAAACTTGAAGTTCAAAGGTTTTAGAAAATTTGCCTGTAGTTACACAACTGTAGAGTTGCAAAAGAAATTCTTATGCAGCCCATGAGAGTTCACAAGTCTTCTACTACAACAATGCTGCTTCCAATGAAGACACCACACTAGATGTTCTTTAACCTATTATAATCTAAAAATGAACTCCTCAGATGTCCCGTGAAAAGCTCTTTTGTAAATCTACCAAGAATGATTTGCCTTTTTCTATGGCCCACTCAAGGATTATCTTGCAACGAACTGGTATCTGCAAAAATTACAATTCAAAAGTGTCAGGGTCAGAATTTTAGAATTCAAACCTAGGTTTGTCTGACTTCAGACTCTATCCACTGTTTCACCCAAAATACTTAATCCATTAGTGAAAAAATAAAAATATATCCAAGATTACATAAAAAATTGAAAACTCATTAATTACACATGTTTATTAGGGCTGTACATGTGACTTGATGTAGCTGTAAATCTTGCAACAGAGATATGCAAAAGTTGATGGTTCAAATAAACACCTGAACACCTGGGAAAATCTTTCCACCAAATGATTTTAATAGATTACCACCAACTCCCTTCTTACAAGCCTAAGAAAGGAAAAGTAAGAGAAAATTTTACATTGAAACAAATGGCTGCAGTATCAAAAGCCTCACAGTCTCCCTGCAGCAACACAACTTTCCCTCCTGTCATATATTGTTCCCTCTCTGAGAGTTAGTTCCATGACATCCACTGCACAGGTAAGTTGTCTAAGCTTTCTACTGTCTTTGGTTTGGAATTATTTCCTTGACTTATAGCTCTACTCTTTCTTTAGTGCTGTCCCCTGGGAAGCCACACTTGCAATTTCTTTGAGTTGCCCATTTTATCCTGTACAACAGGAACACCAGCAATGGACTCTAAGATACAGTGCCTGAGAACATCCTAACTTCCTCTTCTCAGTTAGGTGAAATGTTCCCTTTGGGGGAGAACCACAGATGCTGCCAATTATTCCTCCTAATTATTAGGCACAAAAAGGCCATTCACCGAGGATTTTTAGAGTCAAGTAATAATATTAACACCTCATCTCAAATGAACTTGTGTTTCTAGTACTTCTAAAGAGCGCATTTCTAGGAGTCTCGACTTCTATTTTCTATGTGAGCCTTTAGGAACTGGAGAGGCAGTTGTGCAGGGGGGAAAGGAATTCACAGATCAGTCCCATCTCTGGCTAGTTCAACTCAGCCATGTCTTCATCAATAATTAAAATAACATTCGATCTTGAAAGACAGCAAGAACAATACCTGTTAACCAGGCATATTATGTTTCTATAAATTATTACTGCTAGTAACTAAGGGTGTTTTGGCTTTGAAGCAACCTAGGTTTGAATTTCAATTCTGCTACATAATGTTGGGCAAAGTGCCTCACTCCCTTCTCAAAGCCTCATCTGTAAAATGGAAATAGCAATAGTATCTAGCTCATGAAGGTATAATGAAGATAAAATAAGATGATATTTTTGATGCTTAGCCCAATAGTTTTCAAAAAATATTATTTACCATTGTTTTTTTATATAATAACTTTTCATATCCATTCCTGGCATATTTCTGTTTCCAGGAAGCGCCTGTTAGCCAGATAGATGAAACCATCACTAACCATCCTGAGTACATCACAGGCTGGAGAGTATCCCTCTTACAATGAATCCCTCACCACTGAAGGTTCTACCCTTAATTGTCAGACTGGAAATTTCTTGCCAAAATTTTATAAAGGAAAGATGCCCTCGTTCTAACAAAAGAAAGAACTATTTTTTGATTCTCTCACACCCCTTAGTAGTTGTCTTCTTAACACAGAAATGATTTTTTTTCCTTATAGTGTTCAAGAACCTTCCATCTTCAGTGTCACTAATTGTTGCACCTATGTCATCACTATACCTTCTCCACCATCCCAATCTATAGTGTGATTTTTTGCGTATAGGCACTGAGAGGAAAAAGCAAAAGAAAGCTAACATTTATAAAGTATCAGGCAGTTTTCTATAAATTTATTTAATACTCGCCTCATAAAAATTCCAGAAATAATGAGAAAATAGATCACCCTTTCTCATATCTACACTGTCAATAGCAAATCAAATATTCTGAAATACCTTACAATTTTATAGAAGAAGCTTTAGAAATCTTTTGGGATACCAGCTCAGTCATGAGCTGGGTTTAGTTGAGTTTTTATTTTTGGTTTGGCATGTATTTTAACATATATTGTATTATCCTCTAAGAACTTTAGGTGGTTTCTGATAGAAGACATAAAAATTGTGGCTGATAAAATTAGAGATTCAAAATATAGAAAAAGATGATTCTAAAACTGGAGTCTCTTAATTTTTTTTCTGCAAATCTTGGCAGCCATAGCAAAAAACATATTAAAAGGTTATTATTTTAATTATCTGATAAAGTTAAAAGATATAACTATAATAGAAATGTGATGCAGCTATTAAGTAGAGATTTACTTTAAAGTAGTTTTAGAAAAATGGAGATCACATGGTCATCTGAAGGACATGTGGATCAGGAAAGCAATATGCAACTAAGTGAACAAAGTGGCAGTTTGAGGAGGTCGGATGGAGATAAATTCTCACATAAAGGTCAGAGAAGATTCCTGAGACCTGTGTTTGTGACTTGTGAACATTAGACAAAAAGCAGGGTTAAGATCAGACCATTCAGACATTCATCCATTCAACAAATATACTATATTACATGCTTATTATTTGCCAGGCTCTGCTCTAGTGATAAGAACACAGCAATGAACAAAGAAGCAAATAGGCTGTTCTCATGGCAGCCTCTATTCTATTGGGGGGAAAAGAAAGGAGGGTAAATATATAGAAACAATAAGCAAGCAAACACATGGTATATACTTATTACAGTGATAAGTGCCATAACGAAAATTTTAAAATTTGATGACTATTTTTATTGGGCATTCAGGAAGAGTTTCTCCGAGAGTTGATATCTGAGCTTTATGATACAAAGGACACAACAACCAAAGCAAAGAGACAAACTTCAGAATGGAAAAAGATATTTGCACATCTTTTGCATATCAGTCGGACAAAAGCTTGATAACTAGAATCTACAGAGAGCTCAAATTAAGCAACAAAAGAAGAGCCAACTAGCCCTTATATCAATGGGCACATGAGATGAATCAAACCTTCTCTAAAGAAGACAGATGAATGGCTAACAAACATGGAAAAATGCTCATGATCACTATCAGAGAAATGCAAATCAAAATCACTCTGAGTTATCACCTAATCCCAGTAGCTCACATCACAAAGTCTCAAAGCTGCAGATGCTGGTGTGGATGTGGAGAGAATAGAACACTTTTACAGTGCTGGTGGGACACCAAACTAATACAACATTTTTGGAAGGAAGTATGGAGAATCCTCAAAGAACTCAAATCAGATCTCCCACTTGATCCCGCAATCCCATTTCTACCCAGAAGAAAAAAAATCATTTTTTCATAAGGACAAATGCACTAGATTGTTTATTGCACCTCAATTTACAATTGCCAAATTGTGGAAACAGCCTAAATGCCCACCAATCCAGGAATGGTTTAATAAGCTATGGTATATGTATACCAAGAAATACTATTCAGCCACTAAAAAAGAAGGTAATGTTACACCTTTTGTGTTAACCTGGATGAAGTTGAAAAATATTCTTCTTAGTAAAGCATCACAAGAATGAAGAAGCAAGAATTCAATGTACTTAATTCTGATATGAGGACAATTGATGCTAGTACATGGTGGGGGGTGAGGAATGGGGGAAGGAGGGAGGAGGATGATGGGTCATGGTGCGTGACACACCTCTTGGGGGCAGGACACAATTATAAGAGAGACTTTACCACAGGGGCAGGAGGGTGGCATTCCACCAGCACTAAAAGAACAGATCATTTAAACCTCAGGCCATGGGTGCTCTGTAAATTTTGAAGGTCTTGGATTTGTCTTAAGGGTTCCAGCATCCCAGAGTCAAAAACAAATAGTGCCATCTGCCCCCGTAGAAGACAGATATCTCTTTGAGCCACTGCACAATGGCGAGAACTGTAATGATGTGATGGAAGCTCTATGGCCCTAAAGGTGGCCAAAGGTGCACAAAGGTTCGAAGACACCAGACTCAAATGATCTTGTCACAACTTCTCGCTGCTATCATGGTATTCTCAAAGTTTACAGCCTGTCTGTTATCTCAGCAGCATGTCTTCTTAAAGTAGCTAATAATCTCCCATCATCTGTTGCCCAGATTTTTACAAGACAGTCATCAGAAACAGTAAACATCCATCTGCCAGTTCGAATGAAAGTTACACACTACACAGATGACAAAAGTCCAAGAACCGATATATGCATTTTCAGGTGCTGATACACTGCAGTTGGAACAACCCCCTTAAGTCTGTATTTTCCGTTCAGCTTTCCTGAAAACAGAGTATCTGCAATGCTGGTTGGGCTGCCATAGTTAATTGGAGAATTGGGTGGTCTTCCACAATGCAGTGCAGCCAGAGCAGACCCTTTCCTCACAACATGCTTGCAGCTTTTATTTGTACATAGCACAGTCTTTCAGCTCTTAATAAAGTTTGTACTTCAGGAACACTTTGAGGAATTTCTTGTTCAAAGGAATTGGTCTGAGGAAGAGGTCCTAGATGATGACATATTTGCAGCAAGTGATCAGGTACTAAATGTCTGTAATACTTCCCCAGATTCTGGTAGGTCTGGGGATGCTCCTTCCCAGTCCAGTCATTGTGTCGAGGCAGTAGCTCCTTCTCCACCACCTTGTGGATCAGCAACTGAGCTGCCTGCTGACAGAGTCCATCTTCCAGGAACAAGGCAATGAGGAAGTAGAGCTCCAATCACAGCCCTGAGAGGCCCTTCCTCTCACAAGACATGTTTATGGGTCACTTCATGGCTGCCACGGGACACACCGCCACTGATTTGAAGTGGGGACAGTGCTTGAGTGGGAAAGGGACCTCATGGTGCTGACGGGCAGGAACCTTGGGTGGCAGCTGAGGGCCACAGGCCGGACAGAGGCTGCTGGAAGAGGTGTAGGGCTGGTTGGAGGAGACTGTGGGGAACAGAAGCCACGAAAACTTATTAACCAAGGGGGAGGAGCTAGATGGTGGTCGAGTAACAGCTTCCTTGCAACTGAGGTGGTGAGAGTGGGGAGAGAAGACTCCAGGCAATGCTGGCTGATGGGATCTGTCCAGAAACATCCCTTGGGGGACAGAGGGAGACAGCAAAATTCTTCTGGAGGACAAAAGTGGTGGAGAACTGGCAAGTGGTAGCATGTATTCATTAGGTTGGAGGTCACCCACAGCTATAACTATAGCAACAGTGAGACTACAATTAGGAAAAGCCCTACCTAACTCATCAAAACCTTAGGCCAGTGGCACAGCAAATTAAAGAATAAGAGGAAATGAAAGGAAAATTAGGGCAAGGAAACAGATAAAAGAATACACTCATGAGGAAGAATCAGCAGAAAAATCCTGGCGACATGAAAAACCAGTCCAGCGTGGCACCTGTGGCTCAAGGAGTAGGGCGCCGGCCCCATATACCAGAGGTAGTGGGTTCAAACCCAGCCCAAAACCATAACAACAACAACAAAAACAGTTCAGAGCAACCCCCCTGCAAGGGACTGTGAGGTAGCTACTGAGAGGATTCCACCTATAAAGAAATGTTAGAAATGATAGAAGGGGAATATAAAATACAGATGATGAAAACAATGAAGGAAATGAAGGAAACAATGAAAGATATTTCTGATAAAGTGGAAAATAACCAAATGGAAATCAAACAGAATCAAATAAGAGATGAACAATATGAATAATATAGAAAGGATATAGCAGAGGCTGAAGGAATTGAAGCAGTCAATTAGGGAACTTAAAGATGCAATAGAAAGCATCAACAACAGATTAAACCATGCAGAAGAAAGAATCTCAGAGGTAGAGGACAAAGCTCTTGAAATATCTCAGATAGTTAAAAAGACAGAAAAGAAGAGAGAGAAAGCAGACGTTTACTGACAGAATTATGGGACATTATGAAGCATTCAAACATATGAGCTATAGGTATCCCAGAAGAAGAATGCCTCAGAGGAATGAAAGCCATACTAGAGGATATTACAAATGAAAGTTTCCCAAATATCACCAAAGATTCTGATACACTCCTTTCGAGGGATATTGGACTCCCGATTGCCTCAATTCAAATAGAACTTCTCCAAGACACATTGTGATGAACCTGTCCAAAGTCAAGACAAAGAAAAAGAAAAATATTTTGCAAACAGCCAGGAGTAAATTGCCAATTGACCTACAGGAGCAAATCCATTAGGGTGACTTCATACTTCTCTAAGGAAACTTTTCAAGCCAGAAGACAATGGTCATCTACCTTTAATCTACTTAAACAGAACAATTTCCAGCCCAGAATTCTTTATCCTGTCAAACTAAGCTTTAAAATTGATGGAGAAATCAAATCTTTTACTTATATGCAAACATTAAGGAAATTGGTCACAAGACCAGCTCTACAGGAAATACTTCAACCTGTTCTACACACTGACCATCACAATGAATCAACAGCAAAGTAAGAACTCAGAAATTAAAGGACAGAACCTAACTTCCACAGTGATGCAAAAGATAAAACTAAGCAATGGTCTCTCAAAAAATAAGATGAATAGAACCCTACCACACTTACCAATTATCTCAATAAATGTTAATGGCTTGAATTCCCCAATGAAGAGGCATAGATTGGCTGATTAGATTAAAAGCACAAGCCTTCCATTTATTATTTGCAGGAAACACTTCTAGCCTCAAAAGACAAATTAAAACTCAGAGTTAAGGGTTGGAAGACAATTTTTCAGGCAAATAGAATCCAGAAGAAAACAGGGGTTGCAACCTTATCTTCAGATAAATGTGGATTTAAAGCAACTAAAGTCAAAAAAGACACAGATGGTCACTTCGTATTAATCAAGGGAAAGATATAAGAAGACATTTCAATTCTAAATATTTATGTACCCAACTTAAATGCTCCCAGACTCCTGAAGTAGACCTTACTTAGCCTGAGCAATATGATATCCTGTAACACCATAAAAACAGGGGACTTTAACACTCCTCTTACAGAGCTGGACAGATCCTCTGAACAGAAATTAAACAAAGATATAAGTGACTTAAATGAGACCCTCGAACAACTGTGAGACATATATAGAACACTCCATCCCAAAGATAAAGACTATACATTCTTCTCAGCGCCCCATGGAACATTCTCCAAAATTAATCATATCCTAGGACCCAAAATTCCTCAACAGAATCAAAAGAATTGAAATTTTACCTTGTATCTTCTCAGACCACAAGGCACTAAAGGGAGAACTCAACTCCAACAAAAACGTTCAACCCCACACAAAGGCATAGAAATTAAACAATCTTATGCTCAATGAAAGTTGGGTGCAGGAAGAAATAAAAGAGGAAATCATTAACTTCCTTGAGCACAACAATAATGAAGACACAATCTACCAAAACCTGTTGGATATGGCAAAAGCAGTCCTGAGAGGAAAATTTATTGCTTTAGATGCCTACATTCGAAAAATAGAAAGAGAGTGCATCAACAAACTCACAAGCCATCTTATGGAATTGGACAAAGAAGAACAATCTAACCAGAACCCAGCAGAAGAAAAGAAATATCCAAAATTAAAACAGAGATTAATGAAATTGAAACAAAAGAATCATTTGGAAAACTAAAGAAACAAGTAGTTGATTTTTTGAAAAAATAAATAAAATAGATAAATCTTTAGCCAGACTAACTAGAAATAGAAAAGTAAAATCTCTAGTAACATGAAAAAGAAATGACAAAGGGGAAATAACAACAGATTCCACAGAGATACAAGAGATTATCTCTGAATACTACCAGAAACCCCTTGCCCAGAAATTTGACAATGTGAAGGAAATGGATCAATATTTGGAATCACACCCTCTCCCTAGACTTAGCCAGGAAGATATAGATCTCCTGAACAGATCAATTTCAAGTGCTGAGATCAAAGAAACAATAAAAAATCTCCCAACAAAACATGCCCTGTTCTGGATGGCTTCACACCAGAATTCTATAAAACCTTCAAAGAAGAGTTTATTCCTATACTGCAGAAATTATTCCAAAAAATTGAGGAGGAAGGAATCTTCCCCCACACGTTCTATGAAGCAAACATCACCCTGATACCAAAACCAGAAAAAGACCCAACTAAAAAGGAGAGCTTCATACCAATTTCACTAATGAATATAGATGCAAAAATTCTCAACAAAATCCTAGCCAATAGAATATAGTTTATCATCAAAGAAGTCATATGTCATGATTAAGTAGGTTTCATCCCAGGGATGCAAGGCTGGTTTATCATACGCAAGTCCCTAAAGGTTATTCACCATATCAAAAGAAACAAAAACAAAGATACACGATCCTCTCAATAGATGCAGAAAAAGCATTCAATAAAATCCAGCATCCTTTTCTAATTAGAACACTGAAGAGTATAGGCATACATGGCACATTTCTGAAACTGATCAAAGCTATCTATGACAAATCCACAGCTAATATTTTGCTGAATGGAGTTAAACTGAAAGCTTTTCCTCTTAGAACTAGAACCAGACAAGGTTGTCCTCTGTCACCATTACCATTTGACATAGTGCTGGAAGTTCTAGCCAATACAATTAGGCAAGACAAGGAAATAAAGGGCATCCAAATGAGAGCAGAGGAGGTCAAACTCTCCCTCTTTGCTACTATATGATCTTATACTTTGAGAACTCCAAAGACTCAACCACATGACTCCTGGAAGTCATCAAAAAATACAGTAATGTCTCAGGATATAAAATCAATGCCCAAAGTCAATAGCCTTTGTATATACCAATAACAGCCAAGATGAGAGACTAATTAAGGACACAACTCCCTTCACTACAGCTTCAAAGAAAATGAAATACCTAGGAATATATCTAACAAAAAGAGGTGAAGGACCTCTACAAAGAAAATTATGAAATCCTAAGAATGGAAATAGCAGAGGATATTAACAAATGCTCACAGCTGGGAAGAATCAACATTGTTAAAATGTCTATACTTCCCAAAACAATCTACCGATTCAATGCCATTCCTATTAAAATACCAACACTGTACTTTCAAGACTTGGAAAAAATGATTCTGCATTTTGTATGGAATCAGAAAAAAAACTAGTATAGCTAAGGCAGTTCTTACTAATAAAAACAAAGCCGGGGGAATTAGCATACCAGATTTTAGGCTGTACTACAAGGCCATAGTGGTCAAGACTGCATGGTATTGGCACAAAAATAGAGACATAGACATTTGGAATCAAATAGAAAGCCAGGAAATGAAACTGACATCTTACAACCACCTAATCTTCCATAAACCAAATGAGAACATACACTGAGGGAAAGACTCCCTATTCAATAAGTGATGCTGGGAGATCTGGATATCCACATGTAAAAGACTGAAACTGGACCCACACCTTTCTCCACCTACAACAATTGATTTGAGATGGATAAAGGGGGCGGCACCTGTGGCTCAGTGGGTGGGGCACCAGCCTCATACCAAGTGAGGATTCAAACCCAGCCCCAGCCAAACTGCAACAAAAGACTAGCCGGGCATTGTGGCAGGTGCCTGTAGTCCCAGCTACTCTGGAGGCTAAGGCAAGAGAATCACCTAAGCCCAGGAGTTGGAGGTTGCTGTGAGCTGTGTGATGCCATGGCACTCTACCAAGGGTGATAAAGTGAGACTCTATCTCTACAAAAAAAAAAAAAAAAAATGAATGAAGGACTTAAATTTAAGGTATGAAACAATAAAAATCCTCAAAGAAAGCATAGGAAAAACACTGGAAGATATTGGCCTGGGGAAAGACTTCGTGAAAAAGACTGCCATAGCAATTGCAACAACAACAAAAATAAACAAATGGGACCTAATGAAACCGAAAATCTTCTATACAGCTAAGGAGACAACAACCAAAGCAAATAGACAACCTACCCAATGGGAAAGGATATTGCATATTTAGAATCAGACAAAAGCTTGATAACTAGGATCTATAGAGAACTCAAATTAATCCACATGAAAAAAGTCAACAATCCCATATATCAATGGGGAAGAGACATGAATAGAACCTTCTCTAAAAAAGACAAATGAATGGCTCATCATCCCTGATTATTAGAGAAATGCAAATCAAAACCACCCTGATATATCAACTAATCTCAGTGAGAATGGCCCACATCACAAAATCTCAAAACTGCAGATGCTGGCATGGATGTGGAGACAAAGGATCACTTTTACACTGCTAGTGGGCCTGCAAACTAATACAACCTTTTTGGAAGGAAATAAGGAAGAAATCTCAAAGAACTCAAACCAGACCTCCCATTTGATCCTGCAATCCCATTACTGGGCATCTACCCAGAAGGAAAAAAATTCTTTTATCATAAGGACACTTGCACTAGACTGTTTATCACAGCTCAATTTACAATTGCCAAAATGTGGAAACAGCCTAAATGCCCCCCAATCCAGGAATGGATTAACAAGCTGTGGTATATGTATACCATGGAATACTACTGGGCCATTAAAAAAAATGGAGCCTTTGTATTAACCTGGATGGAAGTGGAACACATTATTCTTAGTAAAGCATCACAAGAATGGAGAAGCATGAATCCTATGTATTCAATTTTGATATGAGGACAATTAATGACAATTAATGACACAGTGGGGGTGGGGGGAGGGGATAGCAGAGAAAGAGAGAAGGGGAAAAGGAAGAGCTAAGATAGGGAAGGAGGGTTGGGGTGGGGCGTGGTGTGTGACACCACGTTTGGGGGCCCGGAACAATTCTAAG
>CAUYRH010018572.1:0-12476 GCA_963574655.1 Perodicticus potto
GGAGAGAGCTTCTCTCTCCCTACTTGAAATCTCTCCCACTACCAGGAGCTTTGGTGTTTTCTGTATTCTTTTCTGTAAATCAATTTTGCCTTATCACGGACGGGTGGGAGGGGGGAAATAATGTAATGAAGAATAATAAAATACATGTATTAAAAAATAAATAAATAAATAAATAAATAAATACATAAAAAAAAAAAAAAAAAAAAAAAAAATAAAAAGATAAATATGGCTTTGAGTTGAGAATAGACTTTATTAGAGGAAAGAGCAGATATGGAAAGTATAATCAAGAAGCAAAGTAAGAAACGGGTAAGAAATGATAGGGTTTGAAACGGATGGATATCGAATGATTGCTATAAAGTAGGCAAATTCCGTATATAAGAGCCTAATCAAGCATTGAACTAATTTTTTACTCAGCATCACTATTTCAAATTTTGTAATCCCACTTTATTATGGTAAAATAAGGAAATGATTTTTGAGGTTCAGTTTTAGCATTTACAAAATAAGATAATAATAATATTAGATTAAATAAATAGTTCAGTCATGTTTCTTTATGCATGTATATTGTTATGCCATGATTCTTATACTTTTATAAACATAAATCATTCTCAGATTTAAATATGATCAAATCAATGACAAAAATATTTTATAGAACCCTAAATATTCTTTTGTATAATGTAATAGCTCTAATATTATTACTTTCGGAAGTAAGAAAGTGAATTAATAGTTCTCAGTTTTTCTAAGAGTTTTTGGTACTTCTTATATCTCATTAACTTCTCAAAGTTATGAAAGTTATAAATATATGATCTTTCATCTTCACTTATAAAAATGTTTTTGAAATTATCTCAGTTCCTTACCTTTATCATCAAATCAAATCATTTCTGTCAATGTAACAAAGTAGAATATTTATCTTGGTTTTATCACGATGTAAAAGGGTAGGTTCAAGAGAGAGGCAGCTGAGCTGTTAGAGGGAATGGTGATTGAGGCATGTATCTAGCTATGGGAATAAGCACCACGTTGAACTGAAGAATGAATAAGGCTAAATATATTTTTTCTAAATCAAGCTTGGTGTATTCATAATACTGACTATGCTGTGTAATATCTCAACTATAGACTGGTGAAATGTTTAATAGTCACTGTAAGAAAAACATGACAAAACACATAATCAGTCTCATTGATTTCAAAGAATAGCTTAACATTCAAATACTAGTAAAGAGATTGTCTTTTTTCTTTTTCTTAATGGAGAGAGAGTCTCACTCTATCATCCTGGGTAGACTACCATAGTGTTGCACCTCAAGGTAACCTCAAGCCCCTGTGTTCCAGTAATCCTCTTGCCTCAGCCTTCCAAGTAACTGGGACAAAGGCCCCTGTCAAAATGTTCGACTAGGAGTTTTTCATATAGTTAAGATAATAGAAAACAAATTGTAATTTATCCAAAATTAAGTTGTTATCTGATATAAAAATATTAATTGCCAATAACCAAAGAGCAAATACGCAGCTTTTCCATATTTGACACAAAGGAATTGTGCCTGAGTAGGGGTGCTCCACATGGTCTGCCTTCATGCGCAAGTTTCTAAGCATCCAACAACTGTTGAAATAATTGTTGATCATCATTGAGAAGTAATAGCAAAATTTTGTAATATATTTGTACATAGTTTGGCTAGACAATTTGCCTGGGTGGGAGATGCTTATTACATACATAATCCGAAAAGAAACAATAAGTTCATATGTTTGCTTCTTCTTACTTTTATTCATTATAACTCTCAATAAAATTTCAAAAACATCTCTAGGCATTCTAGGCTATATTATTGCACTCCTGGGAAATTTCAGCTGTGCAAACATCTGGCAGTTAGCATATGCAGTCAGATAGAGGATCAACAGTTTTAATTCATTCCTCAACGAACATCTCATGTAAAATACTTAGGTATATTTTAAACTATGTAGATTAGGGAAAATTTTTATACAATTGATACATGAAATTATTTTTAATTTTATAGAAGGCAAAGAAACAGGGATTCACATTAATTGGCAAATATACATCAGTACTTCAGAAACAGATCATCAGGGTGGCGCCGGTGGCTCAGCGAGTAGGGCACTGGCCCCATATACCAAGGGCTGCGGGTTCAAACTCGGCCCTGGCTGAACTGCATCAAAAATTAGCTGGGTGCTGTGGTGGGCACCTGTGGCCCCAGCTACTTGGGAGGCTGAGGCAAGAGAATCGCTTAAGCCTAAACACTGGAGGTTGCTGTGAGCTTGTGACTCCACGGCACTCTACCGAGGGCGACAGGGTGAGACTCTGTCTCTACAAAAAAAAAAAAGAAAGAAAGAAATAGATCATCAATACTTTCACATTTAACATTCAGAGAATGTTTGCAAATGCCTATGCAGCTCCTTGAAAGATTGATATACACATTCTTGTCACTATCTTTCCCCCCTCTGTCTTTCTCTTTCTCTTCCCTTGTTTTTATCTCTCATTTTCACCTGAAGTATTAAATTACGTCTTTTGCATGATTAGACTTTTGTACAGAAGTAATATATCGAGTGTGGAGATTAATTAACATATAATATCTGCTTAATCAAATAAATTTTGCACTTAAACTTATTTTTTATAATATCATATAATACAGGGTGTCCATAAAGTTCATGTGTGATTTAAAATAGTGTGCAATTTAAAATTGCACATGAACTTTTTGGACACCCTGTATGAAAGAAACAAGCCTTCAGTCTTTATGTAATATACCCTGCAAAATGAACCTGTTTTATTCTCCTCTAGCAGCCATAACAAAACACCACAGATTAGGTTGCTTAAGCAAAAGAGATTTCTCCAAGTCCACCATCAGCTGCTAGGGGGGCTGCCCTATGGTTAGGCCTCTCTTCTGTTTTATTTTGTAAATGGCATTTTCTTGCGGGGTCTACCCATGGCCTTTTATGTGTGGGTACATGGACGGAAAGATGTCCTTTCCTCTTTCTAAGGGCAATAGTGCTAATGAATTAGGATGCCACCATTGTTACCCACTTTAATTACCTTTTCAAATATTTTCTCTTCAAATACAATCATATTGAGCACTCAGCTTTAAAAATTCAGTTTAAGAAGGACAAATTCTATCCATAAGAGAACCAAACTCAGAGTTGCAATACAAAAAGTGACAAGCAGAATAAAACAAAATAAGTGGTATGTATCTTATGGGAAAAAACCTACTTTTATTAAGTACACTGTACTTGCTAGAGTACAAGTGTAAAGGAACTTTTTCTTTCCTCTCGTAGTTTATCAATCCCCCTCTCGATGTGACTTGTTTTCCACATGTGCAAAACACAGATCCATTCCCCAGCTTGCTCAGTCATCTGTTATTTTCATCAGGAAGACAGTCTCATTTAAGAAAGTAAGGTATCTAACCCATTTGTACAATCAAACAATAAAAATTTAAATTTCTTCTAACTTTAAGATTTAACATTATCCTAGTTGAGAATGATTTCTGGCTTAGAAATCTGCAGTGGGTATTTGGATTCTCTCTGTGTCCATCTAGTCTATTTCCTTTTGTAAAACTCTGCAAAATGTATATTTATAACAGACATTTCGTATATTCATATATTACAATCCATAAGAATGTCACTTAAAACTCATCTCAATTAGTTTAAGGTGAATAAATTCCCCCTCCCTTCCCACTTCCCCCTTCCCATAATCCCCAGACTTACCACATTTGGGAGTCACTAATTTTAATAATGTATTAATTTTGTCTCCTTCTCATTGACTATTCCAACTGCTGAGGTGGCCTATATATAGATGGTAATCATTAAAGTTTGAAGGAATTTGTAATATTTTAGCATCTCCCAGATTGCCTTGGAATTTACTTCAAGGTGTAGAGGTGTCAGAGCCAAATATCTTCTTGCTGACCTTTGTGACTAATTTTATCTGAGTGTATTTTTGATAAATATAGGTGTGAAATAATGCAAGGTAATTTTTTAATTTTTATTTTTTTTAGACAGAGCCTCAAGCTGTCACCCTGGGTAGAATGCCCTGACATCACAGCTCACAGCAACCTCCAACTCCTGGGCTCAAGCGATTCTCCTGCCTCCACCTCCCACGTAGCTGGGACTACAGGTGCCAGCTACAACGCCCGGCTATTTTTGGGTTGCAGCTGTTATTGTTGTTTGGTGGGCCCGGGCTGGATTCGAACCCACCAGCTCAGGTGTATGCAGCTGGTGCCCTAGCCATTTGAGCCACAGGCGCCGAGCCAATGTGAGCTATTTTTTATGAGCGATGTATATCAGAATTGCTGTGTAACCATGCAATAGTCACTCTGGGGTTTGTTTTATGTGCCAATCTAATGCTTACTAATTTAGAAATTGGCAAAGTGCTTCTTTGCCTCCCTGAAAATGTCAAGTGTCTACTCTAATGCAATTTATTTTTCTTTATAGAAAGATGTTAAAATGCACAGTGGATTTAAAGTGCTTTAATGCCACCACCTTTGTAACAAAGGGCAATACCTTTACCTAAAAAATAGATAGATAAACAAATCAATAAAATTCTATGTGATGGAAGTTAATAATACATTTGAAGGTACATTTCTTTACAGATCTCCCAGAATGTCCAGATCCAATAAGCACAGACATTATGGTAGGATATGAATTGTAAAAGGCTGAAATTTTTCATCCAATTATGTATCTACATATTTCCTAATGCAATTTTGCATTTCTTCTTATTAATAGGTAGGATCTATTTTCCTAACTCTTGAATTTAAATTGACCTTATAACCTACCTTCACCAGTAGAAGTCAGAATATTTTATTGTATTCCAGTTTTGAGCTTACTCCTCAAGAACACTTTCTTGCTCTAACACATTTTTTTTTGAAACTTGCCACAACTAGACCATGCTAGCCTGATGAAATGTGGCCTTATCCTTCCTTTTGCCATAATCAACACTCAGACAACCACTAAACAAACAAGTGTAAAGAGGCTGCTAAGCTAGTCAGCACACAACTAACTAGCAAGCTGATTTCAGAGCCATGAGTAAGTTTGGCTGAGATCAACCCAGATAAGAACCACCAGCTGACTACTGAGATTTAAGATAATTTTTTACAAAGTAACAGCTAGCTAATACGTGTATCTAAATAGTAGTTAAAATATTTGTACACACATAGTACATACGAATTTTCAATATTAAGATAGATATTAGTTGCCTTTTGCAAATTTGTATACAAAGGTCAATAAAATTAATATCAGCCAATAATTTTGGTCACTTTTCTGATAGGCACAATTGTATGTTATTTACACAGAGTAATAATATATTCTAATTATTAGCTTATTCCTTAGCAATCTGAGAGCCTGTGGAAGAACAAGGATTTTCCAGCCCAAGTGTCTTCCACACAGTAAATCCTTACAATCTGTTCCTTTTAAAATAAATTGCATAACTGATGGCCAACTATAGAGACTCAATGCAGTGACAGATGTAGGTGAAGTTGGCAGATTGGTAGAATAAAGGTAGAAAGAGAGAGAGAGAAAGAGAGAGGGAAAGCAATTATTGAATATTTCACCTCATTCTGCTAGTGCTTTCCATGTGGGGATGTGGAGGCAAGACTGGAAACATGTTGGGATTGTTTAGTTCATTCCAATCCCAGAGCTGAGGTGAGAAATGATTGGTGGTGGGTATTTACTGTTGCTATTTAACAGGAAGGGGCCAGAGATACCAAACCTTTCATAGTATCTAGAATAATTCTATACATCAAAAAATCGGAATGACTAAAACCCCAATCATACCTACATTGCAAAATGTTGGAAAGAAATTTGTTTTATTTTGTGAAAATAAGAGGATTTTCCAGAAGGTTCTATGGAGTTTAGCATATAAATTGGCAGTGTCAAAGGAGCTAAAAAAAAAGTATTGCCGTAGTCAAACTGGGAAAAAAATGGTATTTGCAGTAGGGGTGGCAAAGAAATTGTCAAGTCCAGATACATTTCAAAGTTGTAGCTGAAAGTAACTAGCCCTTTGTAACAGCCCTTTGTAACTCTTTCTTGAACCATTAGCAAACACAGTTGAACCTCCGTAGTTGACTGTCTCCCTACATGGAACACCCCCTTAAGTTGACTCAATTTTCAGAGACCACACACATACACCACATGTACATATCAGTCCAGTAGGCCTAGTTCCTTATGTTGACCACCTCCGCATGTTGACCAGTTTGTTACAGTCCCTGGGGTGGTCAACCTCTGTAAAGAGGCTCTGCTATATCTTGATAGGCTGATTCATGTTTCTCCCTGCATATACCACTGAACCCTCAAACTTACCTCATCTTGGTTCATTATGGCTGCTATAATAAAATCTGTTAGACTGGGTAATTTTTAAACAACAGAAATTTATTGCTCACAGTCCTAAAATCTGGAATGTCCATGGGACCAACAGACACTGTCTGGTGAGGGCTTGTTCTTCATAGACAACACCTTACCTTGCAGGTTTGCCTTCACTTGGTAAATGGAGGCCACTCTCTATGGCCTCTTACATGAAGGCATTAATCCCATTCTCAAATGGCCAGCTCTCATGACCTATTCAGTTCCTAAAAGCCCCATGTTCTAATGCATTACTTTGGTTATTAGGTTTCAAAATACAAATTTTCAGGGCGTACAACATTCAGACTGTAACAAACCCCTCAATACCTCACATTCCATGCCCATTGTCCTTTCTTGACTGTATAGTGAAAGACATTTAGTGGTTTTAACCTTCAACTTCTCATATGTCTTAGATGGCTGAAAATAACTCTCTATTTCAAAATGGCTGGAGGATTTGATGAAAGCATTCATCTACACCCCTTCACTCTCTTATCTCTACTCTCACCTATGTGCTATACTGTAAAGACACTAAATTCCATGGATTAGAAAAACAATTTAGGCGAGGCACACTTCACAGCTGTAATCCTAGTACTCTGGGAGGCCAAAGTAGGTGGATTGCTTGAGCTCAGGAATTCAAGACCAGAGTAAGACCCCGTCTCTATTAAAAACAGAAAAACTAGCTGGGCGTGGTAGTGCACACTGGTAGTCTGGAGGTGAGGCAAGAAGATTGCTTGAGCCCAAGAGTTTGAGGTTGTTCCATGGCACTCTAGCCCAGGGCAAGAGTGAGATTCTGTCTCAAACAACAACAAAAAAGAAAGGGTCTGGGTAGGTGGCTCATGCCAGTAATCCTAGCACTCAGGGAGGCCGAGGCAGGTGGATTGCTTGAGCTCACAGGTTTGAGACCAGACTGAGCAAAAGTGACATCCTGTGTCTGCTAAAAATAGAAAAACTGAGGCAAGAGGATCGCTTGAGCCCAAGAGTCTGAGGGTGCTGTGAGCTATGATGCCACAGCACTGTATTCAGGGCAACAGCTTGAGACTCTGTCTCAAAAATAAAAAATAAAAAAAAGAAAGACATAGAGAAACAGTTTACAACTTACTATTATTGCCATAATCGTTTTTAGAAATTATTTTAAATGCAAATTCCCAGCTGTGCCCACCTGACTCACACAGAAACAAAACAATGAATGAAAATAAGAAAGAATCTGATTTGGTAGGTAGATCTGGGTAAAAAAATGGAAGGCATATTTTTCCTAAAGAGGACCAGGCATTTCTAGTTCAGATTTTCTTGCATTGGCATAGACTTCACTGAACCAACCTGGCTGTATTATGCAGCACCTCACCTTGGTTCCCTCTGCCTCAATATTCTTCAGCATGCTTGTCAACCTGGAAAACTCTGTTCTTTACTTTCAAAGTATGCTGCAATTTCCCCTTCTTTGAGAATGCTCTTAATCACCTCAAACACTTTATTATTCTTTTAGCTATAGTGAAACTTCAGCTTAAATGTTTTCTTATGTATACATGTATATATAATGGTGGGATAAACATATATGTGAATGTACATATGTGTTTTACTTACTTATCGCTCCTCAGCATATTAAAAACACATACCTGCCTTCTCATCATTATTGCCTGGCCTCGCACATGTTACATGACTCATAAATCAAAGTTAAGCTTTCTAACAAGTTGAAGTCTGTCATTGGTTTGGAAATATAGTGCTTATTAAAAAAAATAAACAAAGAAAGAAGAAGGGAAGAAAGAAAGAAAAGAGAAAAAGAAATGAAGAAAGGGAAGAATAAAGGAAGAAAAGACTGAAGAAAGAAACAATGAATTGCCTTCCAAACTTCTACCTGTAAGTGGTACTATGTAATCTCCTTTTGTTTATAACTTAAACACATGTGGTCATTACTTTTCCCATGATAACTGACCAAAGAAATTATCTCAATATTTTATTTCAGCAATAGTGAAATATTGTAATTATTTTTAGGTGTATTATTATTGGCTTGATATTTTTAATTTTTCATGGATAAAAACCCATTCACATTGCTTTCTGACATGTCTGAATGTAATTTTTTGATGTCTAACTTATATATGCCTTGATACAGTCATTTAAATTCATTTGGGGGGAGCAGAGCAAGATGGCTGACTGGAAGCAACTTCCTAAAAAGGCTCAGCACAATTAAGCTGAATACTGGAAGCCCAGCCAAGAGAGAGAAGTGATTTCTGAGGGTCACCTCTGCTGAGACAGGCTGCGACCCCAAGAAAGCAAGCTTCAGGTACAAAATTCATCTGAAAGGAAGAGTGTCAGTCCCCTCCCCCAAGAAAGCTCTGAGTTTCTTGCTTTCCTGTTTCCTTTCTTTATTTTCTCCTCTTTTTCTCTTGTGGGTTTTCTACAGACAAGCAGTGAACTGTAGACATCTTGTCTCACCCCACGGAAGAGTGCTGTGGGAAGTGGGGTGTGCTTCCCCTGAACACCCTGGTGTGACTTTGAAAACTCTATTGCTAGGCAGAAAAACTGAACTAAAGTTTTCTCCACCATTCTGAACTTACTGTATACCCTTCCCCCCTTACCTGACAAACCAGAAGCCTAACCCCCACTGAGACTGAGGGAGGAGGTCCCTGAGCAGTGCCCCCACCCCCACCAGCCAGAACAAGCGCCCCACCGGGAAAAGACTCGGGGGCTGCGGTGAGCCTCCCTCCCTCCAGCCAGGGAAGCCGCAGGTGAGTGCCTGGCCTTGTGCCAGTGCTTGCTGGGCTTCCACAGGCCCATTGTCTGCTAGAAACTCTGACGGTGACCACCAGACCTCGGCAGGTCTGCCCCCCACCAGGAACTCCCCCAGCGACTGCACGGACCTCCACCTGGCACCCGCAGGGACCCTGCAGGTCCGCCCCTGGCCAGTAAATCCCCTGGCGACCGTGCGGCCCTGCGCCCCAAGCTTGCAGGGCTTCTGCAGGACTGCCTTCTGCCAGGAACCCCGCCTGCAACTGCCAGGCCTCTGCAGGCCTGCCCACCGGTCAGGAATTCCTCTGGCAGCTGCCTGGCCCTGGACCCAATGCTTGCCAGACTTCGGCAGGCCCGCCGTCTGCCAGAAACTCTGCTGGTGACTGCCAGGCCTCTGCAGGTCTGTCCCCAGCCAGGATCTCCCCCAGCGACTGCACGGGCCTCTGCCTGGCACCCACAGGGCTGCCACAGGTCCACCCCTGGCCAGTAAATCCCTTGGCGACTGTGCGGCCCTGTACCCCAAGCATGCAGGGCTTTCTCAGGTCCGCCGTCTGCCAGGAACTCTGCCTGCAACCATCAGGCCTCTGCAGGGCGGCCCACGGCCAGGAATTCCCCCGGCGACCATGCAGGCCTCTGCCTGGCACCCACAGGGCCCCTGCAAGTCTGCCACTGGCCAGTAAATCCCCTGGCAACCATGTGTCCCATGCCTGAGCCTGCAGGGCTTCCTCAGGCCTGCCTTCTGCCAGTTACTCCAACTGCATCTGCCAGGACTCTGCAGGCCCACCCTGGGCAAGAAACTCCCCCGGTGACCACCTGGCCCTGCACCCTGTGCTTGCTGGGCTTCCTCAGGCCTGTCGTCTGCTACAGACTCTGCCGGCAACTGCCAGGCCTCTGCAGGTCTGCCCCCAGCCAGAAACTCCCTTGGCAGTTGCACGGACCTCCACTTGGCACATGCAGGGCCCCCACAGGTCCACCCCTGGCCAGGGACAGTCCTGGTGAATGCACAGGCACTCCACCTGGCACCCACGGGGCCTCTGCAGGCCAGCCTTCTTCCAGGGACCCCACCAGCCACTGCCGTGCCTCTCTGCAGGCCCACCACCGGCCAGAAACCTCCTGGACAACTGCGTGGCCCTGTGCCAACCACTCGAAGGGCCACACGAATCAGTGAAAACAACCATGGGGTGGAATCAATGGAAAAACTCTGGCAATATGAATAATCAGAGTAGACCAATCCCTCCAAGTAATGACAAGGCAGACACAGCACAAGATCTCCTGCATAGGCAAATGGCTGAGATGACTGAAAACGAATTCAGAATCTGGATTGCAAATAAGATCAGTGGAATGGAGGAAAAGATGGAATTAGAATTTCAAGCAGTAATTCAAAAGATGACCCAAAAGATGTCTCAAGAATTCAATGAATACAATGACAAAATGACCAAAGACTTTGACACATTGAGACAAGAAATTGTAGACCTCAAAGATCTGAGAAATACAGTAGAATCCCTCAGTAACAGAATGGAGCAAGCAGAAGAAAGGATTTCTGACATGGAAGACAAAGCTTTCGAACAATCCCAAACTTCCAAAGAGGTAGAGAAATGGAAGGCAAAAACGGATCATTCTCTCAGACAGCTCTGGGATAACTCGAAGAAAACCATTATTCGCCTTATACAGATACCTGAAAAAGATGAAGTGGTGTCACAAGGCACAGAGTCTCTTCTTTATGAGATTATGAAAGAGAACTTTCCAGACGTGCCAAGAGATTCTGAAATTCAGATAGCAGACAGATTCAGAACCCCAGCACGACTCACTCCGAATAAGATAAGACCCCAGCACGACTCACTCCCCTAAGCACATCATAATTAAGTTCACTAAAGTTAATATGAAGGAGAAAATTCTGAAAGCAGCCAGACGTAAGAAATCCATTACCTACAAGGGGAAGAATATTAGAATAACTTCAGATCTCTCTGATCAAACCTTTAAAGCTAGAAGAGAATGGTCATCGACTTTTAATCTCCTAAAACAAAAGAACTTTCAACCCAGGATACTGTACCCAGCTGAACTGAGTTTCATTTATGATGGAGAAATTAAACACTTTAAAGACATCCACATGTTGAAGAAATTTGCTATAACTAAACCTGTTCTCCAGGATATTCTCAGACCTATCCTCCATAATGACCAGCATAATATTCCACCACAAAATTAAACTCACCCAGAAACTTTTTATCAAATTTCAACTTCCATAGTGATGAAAGGATTAAATATGCCCACTGGACTTTCTAAAGCTTTATCATTATTTTCAATCAATGTGAATGGTTTAAATTGTCCTCTAAAGAGGCATAGGTTTCTGACTGGATACAAAAATTCAGGCCAGATATCTGCTGCATACAAGAATCTCATCGTACCTTAAAAGATAAATTTAGACTCAAGGTGAAGGGATGGTCATCTATATTCCAGGCAAATGGAAAACAGAAAAAAGCAGGTATTGCAGTCTTATTCGCAGATACAATAGGCTTTAAACCAACCAAAATAAGGAAGGATAAAGACGGACATTTCATATTTGTTAAAGGTACTACTCAATATGATGAGATTTCAATTATTAATATTTATGCACCCAACCAGAATGCACCTCAATTTATAAGAAAAACTCTAATAGACATGAGTAACTTGATTTCCCCCAGCTCCATAGTAGTTGGAGATTTTAATATTCCTTTAGCAGTGTTGGACAGATCCTCCAAAAAGAAGTTAAGTAAAGAAATTTTAGATTTAAATTTAACCATTCAACAACTGGATTTCACAGGCATCTACAGAACACGTCATCCTAATAAAATTGAATACACATTCTTCTCATCAGCCCATGGAACATACTCCAAAATTGATCACATCTTAGGTCACAAGTCTAACCTCAGCAAATTTAAAAAAATAGAAATTCCTTGTATCTTCTACAACCATCATGGAATAAAAGTTGAACTCAATAACAACAGGAATCTGCATACTCATACAAAACCATGGAAGCTAAATAACCTTATGCTGAAGGATAGATGGGTCAAAGACAAGATTAAGAAGGAAATTACCAAATTTTTGGAACAAAATGACAATCAAGATATGAATTATCAGAACCTCTGGGATACTGCAAAGGCAGTCCTAAGAGGGAAATTTATAGCACTGCAAGCCTTCCTCATGAAAACAGAAAGAGAGGAAGTTAACAACTTAATGGGACATCTTAAGCAACTGGAGGAGGAAGAACATTCCAACCCCAAACCCAGCAGAAGAAAAGAAATAACCAAAATTAGAGCAGAATTAAACAAAATTGAAAACAAAAGAATTATACAACAGATCAATAAATCAAAAAGTTGGTTTTTTTAAAAGGTCAATAAAATAGATAAACCTTTGGCTAACCTAGCCAGGAAAAAAAGAGTAAAATCTCTAATTTCATCAATCAG
>CAUYRH010018576.1:0-18919 GCA_963574655.1 Perodicticus potto
TAGCAAAGTATCTCAAGAATGGAAGAAAAAGTATCCAATGTACTCAGCCCTAATATAGAGCTAATTTATAGCTTTCATATGAAGGCTAAAACCCAATTATAGCATAATATACTTTAAATGTACAATAAAGTAGCCTTTAAATTTGAGGTGGTCTTAAGAATAATAAATGAACAGAATTCCAAATTTTTACAATAGGTGAACTCCTACAGTTATAGGTATACATTTAAGAAAATTGTACAGCTCTTACAAGACCAGCAATGTAACTTTATTTTGTACATTTCTTTAAATTGAAAATACAAACAATAATTAAAAAATAAAAAGAAAATACGGTGTAATAAAAAATATAGGTTTCTCAATTAAATATACTGGATACATATAAATTTTTCTTTTTGTAGAGACAGAGTCTTACTTTATTGCCCTCGGTAGAGTGCTGTGGGGTCACACAGCTCACAGCAACCTCCAACTCCTGGACTTAGGCAATTCTCTTGCCTCAGCCTCCCTGCCACAACGCCTGGCTATTTTTCTGTTTTACAATTCGGCTGAGGCTGGGTCTGAACCTGCCACCTTCGGTATATGGGGCCGGTGCTCTACTTGATGAGCCACAGGAGCCGCCTGGATACATATAAATTTTAAGGGAAGGCGCAAGAAAGGAAAATGATTGATATTTACATGCAGACTAATTGTTAACTTTTAACTGCATTTAATAATTTGCTTACATGGAAGAGATAAGCTTAGAAAAGAACTGATTCATTTACAAGGAAAATTTAGAGGTAATGTATAGCACCTATAATTTGTTGGGCTGGAGAATTAAAACTATTTCTTATCATTAGTCTCTGGAGTCAACCAAGGATCTTCAAATGAAGACTAAGCCAAAAGGGAGAGATTAAATCAAATGCGTCAGCATTGAGTACACCCTGTGAATATAGGGCAGACCAAGGAAGGAGAGTCAAAACTGTTGTCAAAGTCCTTTACATACAGCTGGATACAGTGGTCTACACCTGTAATCTTAGCACTCTGCGACGCCAAGGCAGGAAGCTTGCTTGAGGCCAGGGATTCAAAACCAGCCTGAGCAAGAGTAAGAGCCCCTCTACCAAAAGTAGAAAAAAAAAAAAGAAAATAGCCGAGCATGGTGGCAGGTGCCTATAGTTCCAGCTCCTCGGGAGGCTGAGGTAGGAGGATCGCTTGAGCTCTGGAGTTTGAGGCTGTAGTGAGCTATGATGATGCTGCTGTACTCTAACTGGGGCAACAGAGTGGAGCCCTGTCTCAAAAAATAAAATAAAATCTCTGAAACACTAACACATAATACTTCATCTATCTTCTCATCTGGAAAAAATTGTTTCTAAGAAATGTAATTATTTCTATAGTCCTGGAGAAGTCTGATGGGCTCAAAGTATTTGTAATTAAATCTAGAAAGAGGGGCTGATGGGCTCAAAGTATTTATAATTAAATCTAGAGAGAGAGGCATGTCTGCATGAGAATTACTGTGTAAGGGAACATTTGACAAGTGGAGCTGACCTGCATCAAATATATAAATGATCCATACATTTTTGAAGAAAGAAAATTTTTTTTCTTTCCTTTAGCCCAGCTTGGGACTATTGAAAACATTAAAAAGCCTTTATTTTACACGCAGGTTGAGAAAATTGCTCAGCTGTACAAAAAGAGCATGCTTTTCACTCCCTTCATGAGAAATGGCCAAGATGGACAGGGAAGTGAGTCAGAACAGAATCAAGATCTGTGTCTAACATGGGACTGGGGATACAGTCCCAGGGATCAGAACTAGAACCCGATTGATAAGTATTCCATACCCAGCTGGGGCCCGGGGTGAACACAGGTGGAGCAGGCCCCATGAAGGCGACAGAGCGGCCGAGACCAACGGAACCTGCCTCAACAACCCACGATTTATAAGAATAAACAGTTGTTGTAAGGTAGGATAACAAGAAGTCTTTTTGGCTATGTGAGTTCTGTGATCTGGTTGCAGTTATTCATCCCCACTGTACGAAAGCAACCAGAGATAAATTCATAAATGAATAAACATGGCTGTGTGCCAATAAAAGTATTTGCAGACATCAAATTTGAATGTCATATTTTTCACATATATATTAATTTTTTCAACTATTGAGAAATATAAAAATTATCCTTAGCCTGCAATGTAAATATGTATATATATTTATGTATATACATGCTTATATGTCTATATGTCATGGTAGTTTGGATTTGGCCCTGGGGCAAAAAGAGCTTGATGACCTTGCCTGAAATTGTCATCACTATTCCAAGGTGGAGATTCTATAGTCTATCTCAATAATATTCCTGAAAATATTAATGATTTTTATATTTCTCTCTCTCACCAAAGTTTCACTTCTTACAGTAGCTGTTCAAACTTCATTTTTCCTTCCTACTCTGTCTTTCTCCCAATCTGCCAGATCTCAGGCCCCTTTTATTTCTATCAACTTACCTCCAAGTTCTTTATTATGTGAAACTATTATCATTTTTTCTTCTTTATTCATTTTATTTATCATCTCTGATGAGCAAAAAATGAAATACTTTGCTTGGAAAGCTGGAAACATCAGAAAATGTACATTGTTTGTCAATTACCCAGGCATGCATAATTTACTCATATGAATAATATTACCATTTGTTGCTGCAAGAAAATTCTTAAAAACAATACTGCATAATAACACTAAACTTTTCGAGAAAGTATTAGTTCATACTCATAAGAATAAACAGAGGCTGAACGGAATCTGTCCTATCATGAAAGAAAGAAGAAATGACCCAATAACGAATGTACCATGTTAATAGTTAGATGTAACCACAAACCCAGCAATTTTTAAAGTGCGGTTCAGGACTACAAGTATTTTCAACACTCTTTCAGCAGATACTGACATTCGAGCTGGGAGTTCACTGCGACAGCTACAGCAAAGCACGATTAGTTCACACACGTCTGCACTTGTTCAGATAAACACACTTACCAAACTCTCTAATTCCCTTTCGAGGGATAAGGGAGCCCATTAACTGGATCTCATCATTGACTGGGATGGAATTGGTTATCGTGTGTCAAGGACAGTTTATAACACATCCCTTGGTACCCAGAGCTATTTAAAGTGCTTGTGGTATTTCAGACTGTGGAGTATCTTTCTAGTCTAAAATCCTAATAAAATGTACTATTTTCTTTTCCTCCTGACTCAAATTCCTGAATCTAAAATTCCTTTTGCAGAATATTTTCTAGGGCAAAGGTCTGAATCAGAGCTTCAGCCCCACAATGGTCAAGTTTGATTAATTTTGACCAGAACTTCAGAGACAGGGAGAGAGACTAGAGGATAGGAGAAGGGAAAATGAGGGGCTGGGAGGAGACGAGGAGGCCTGAGAGAGGCCAAGTCAGGGAGGGGAGGCAGGAAGAAGAAGGAGGGAAACGGGGAGCAGGGGAGGTGGGGAGCACGGAGAGCGGAGAGTAGGGCTTGCACTGGAGAGTAAGACTTAATTCTCCTCAAATCTCCTGGATACAGAGGAAAGAAGAAGCTGTCTCAGTTCCTGCCTTGTAGGAAAGACTTAATTAAAAATTTTGAAACTGCTGAAAGTGCTGTTTTATTATTGGCATAGTAACTGTTTCAATGTTAGCAGCACGTTTGAATTTTACACACAGCCATTTTGTCCCTAGTTCAGAAACTGGAAAAAAGGATATGTTTTTGAAAGTTCAAAGAAGAAAATACCGCACAAAGTGGGGTATACAATTTTTGAGGGCAAAGATCGCATGATGATTTCTTTCCTCTTACCTGCCAATTCTACGCAATTAGTCTACTTAGAGTGCCGTGCAGGAAAAGGTCCAGTGCCACCCCTGAGTGCGGTGGGCACAGGAAACGCCAACCAGCTCCCTCTTCAGCAAGGATTTGCTCCCCTGGCTCCTGGGAGACCGGTCCGCGGACACCTGTAGCACTCAGCGCCTTCAGGCACCCCCCCACCCCAGCTTCAGAGAACCATTCCAACCAAGGCAGCGCCCACACAGTGAGTCGTCATGGTCAGGACGTGCAGGTCCAGCCCTTTTTCATCCACAGCAGGTCACCTTTGACGGATGTGTCCTCCAGAGCCCGCTGGGGAGTTGAGTGAGGCTCTGGGCCACCTGCCTCAGGGTGCCACTTTCTCTGCTTGATTCTGTCCCCCATACACCCCTGCCAAGTGTTGACCCCTAATCAGCATTAGGGGTACCCACCTTCTGTTTCAGTGTCTGCTTCTGGAGAACTCACCTGAAGAATTTGATTCAGAAAATGAATGTTATAATTAATTTGTGATATCTGCCAGGGGAAAGGTAAGTATGTCCAGCTCATACTTCTACTAAGGAAGAAAGCTCTTCCCTTGAGCCTCAAATCATCATTGGAGAATAATGGGTTGTTTTCCTGCTATAAGTTTACATCAAAAGGAATATTGGAATCTTATGAGGGAAACAGAAAGGTTCAAGCACTTATTCATCTAGCTTTGCCTGATATTAGCTCCATAGCAGGTAAACTCTAGTACATCCAAACATTTAAAACATAATTTGAGATATACTACCTGGAACTCCTCGATGGGGCTGTGGGAGCCTAGAATACACAGAGAGCAATTTTGCTGAGACCAGCTGGGAAAGAGAAATGACAGGTACTTTTCTCTTATAGAAAGAACGGGGAAGGGCACTTTAGGTACAGAGGGTGAGGGTAGGAAGTGTGGGAGTGTGGCCCAGAGTCCAGGTAAGCGAGCAGTGTTTGGGGAAAGGCACGTGGTTTAGTGTGCTCAAGTGTAGGGGAGAGAAGCTTAGAGAGGGGTCAGGTGTGGAGGCAGAATGTGAGACTAGGACATCTGTTTACTGCCAGTTGGGAAGGTATTTTTGCCTTGCTGAGGAGTCTGGACTTTATCCAGTAGCCAATAGGCACCGTTGGAAGGGGAAACAGCTATTCCGTTGTGTGCGTTCTGCTCTGCTGGACAGATGTTAGGTTTTTCTCGCTTTGCCTTGGATTGTGATACTGTGTCCGTTGGATTCGTTTACACCTCTGTGGGCCCTTAATTCCCTAAAGAGGGTGAGTGTTTCAGGTGTTAGGAAAGGCAAACTCAGAACAATTGAAGGAATTCCTATTTCTCTCTGGGCCTCTTTTGGTCTTGGACTTGAATTTTAATGAGGCTCAATATGCTTAAAGCCTCTGCAGAGTCCCAGGACATTAGATGGAATGGGGAGAGGGCCTCTAACACGCAGCAGCAGGCCAAGGGGTAAGAGAGAGAACCACGAGCTAAGGATGAGTTGAGTATGCCCCAGAATCGGAATTCTAGACCAGCTTTCCTTTTGCTACCTGTGAGTTTTAGAGAAACCCTGTGTGACCGTGTGTGTGACGTGAGGTGTCTCCCTGGCGAGCCGGCAGGAGAGCCAGGAAATACCCTGCTGGAAGTCCTCCAGCTGCCCTGAGCAGTCTCCTTAGCTTGATAGGAGGCTCAGGGACACAAACAGATGTCCAGCCACATTTCCTGATTTGTCTGGGTCTCAGGAGCCCCCTAAACTCACCCACAATTAAGGTTTATTACAGATACAGCTGGTAGACCCGGTGAGGGGTTGGGAGCTTAGTAGTGGGAGGGAGAGGGGGTGGTTCATGGACTAGGGAGGGTGGACTTTCAGGAAGCACAAATGGAAGAGAAATCAACAGGCCCCTGGGAAGAGGGGCAGGTGTTGTCTTTCAGCAGGAAGTTGTACTCAAAATTACTCCTACAACAGTGCTGCCTACAGCACGTCCTGGTCGGACGGATGGTCAGGAATTCTACTGCAAAACCTCATCAAAAAGAGCTGGGCTACGGAAGAGGCAGAGACTGCCCCCAGCCAGAGAGGCAGGTGTGCCCCACGGACCAGGAGGTAGTGGGTGAGGGGACTTCCCTGGTGTCATTAGAAAGATAAGAATCTGAGCTAGAAAGGAGATGGGACAGTGAAGACTGAGGGAAATGTGGGTGGTGACATTAATAGGACCTTGTGACCCTAAATATGAGGAGAGAGAGGAAAGACCTAACAACCCGCTGCGACTACTTAATGATATGAAAATCTAGTGGGAGATGCAGGGATACGGACCAGAATGAAAAAAAAATGGGGGAAAAAAGTTTTAGCTGGAGAAAGTTTTCATGTGTTGTTGGATCATGTTGCTTGATTGTCTGGTATAGTGTTTGGGTGAGAAAAACACCAGGCGGTTGGGTAACATGGTTCTGGAACTCTTAAGGGAAGTGGCAGATGAAGAACTAATATTGGAGATGGTTAAGAATAGAAGCCTGGAAAGTATTATATTTAAGGAATAATCAGAAGCAGTGGAATGAAGAAGAGGCAAAGCAAAAAAATATAGGAAAAGTATGTATTTTGTGGAAGTCTGGGGAGTTACTCTTTCCCAGAGATATGCCACATCGGAGGAGGAAATATTAACAGTAATGACGGGGTCATCACAGACTGATATCAAGTGGTCATCAAGACCAGAAGAAGATGAGGACTTTGATACTGTTAACCTGTGGTTATATAGTTGGGAAAAATACCTGAGTGCCCCAGGAGGACACAGGTGGACATACTGACCGTGTAGCCTTATGCTCATACACACCACTGAGAAAAATGCAAGGGTCTGCGCTCAGGGGTGTGGGCCAAACAGAAAGCCCAACCCTAAGAAGGGGAAGCAAATGTGAACAAAAGGAAGGAGTAAAATCAGTGTGACCCAGCCCCCTGTCCCTTTCTCTTCCCGGACCATTCTCTACCCGAGGCTCACAATTCCATCCCAGGTAGCTGCCTCGGAATCTCGAGGAAGTGGGTGTGCATGAAGTAGGGATGTGTAGTGCGACCAAACATTCCCAGAAAATTTTAACCTGTGTTCCCAGGGTTGAGAAACTCTTGCTTCCGACCTGCAATTCAACCAATTCTCAAAGTTCCAGCTTTTAGAAATCTTAGACTAGTCGGCAAGCCCAAGCCACCAGCTAAGGGAGACTGTGGTGCCTAGGCAGGGACTCTGTTGAAAGGGTCACCAGGTCTCCAGGCACCGGCACTGTTTGGGTCCGGCTGCACAGTTGCCGGGCACGCTGATTTCCAGAAGCTTTCTTCTCATTCAGATGTGTTCCTAGCTCAAGAGAAGAATCAGCTGCTACCTCTCCTTTGCCACCCTTCCCAAGCCTCGCCCTGGATGTGCCTTGCTTTAGAGGCATTTGGGGAAGTTTCAGCCCATGCCTGTGTTCCTTCTACCCCAACCCCACCCATCCCTATGCTTCTTATTTTTTTTCCGAGCTCCAGAAACTCTACTTATGCCTCAAAAATGCCACTGTGGGGTAGGGTGCTGAAAAATCACATTCTGCCTCTCCAAAGAAGGGTGGATTTTTCATTTTCCTCAGAGGTAAAAAATAAATGAATGCTGTATTTTTTTTAAAACATGCACCTGCTAAGTAGGAAAAGAGGATTTACTGAAGAAGAACACGCAAACATTTTTTGTTTCTACTGTGGAGACTGAGGGAAAGCAACGCAGACAATTCTGACTCTTGTGGTCTCTGAGTAACATTCAATTTTCTAGCAAATGATGTTGCACCGAGATCTGGTCTTCAAACTGCACAAAAGCAAAGTTTATTAATTTTTCCTCTTTTTTTAAAAAAATTGAGTCTTTTGTTTTCAAACACAAATGAGGGATTTGAATCTATTAATAACTTAAAACATGGGAATGCTTTCATTAGTATAAGCCAAAGAAAACTAAAATTCTATTGTAGAAGATGCTACTTAAAGATTCCAGAGAGCTGCCTGATAAAAATCAATCAAAATAAGTCCAGAAGGGTCTCTTCTTCTTGAAAAAAAAAATGTAATTGGTAATTACAAAGCCAGGATAGAACAAAACAGCTACTCTTTAAATAGTTGATTAAGGTTCAATGAGTTTCTTTATAGAGTTTTTAGAAAAGTGTGACTGGTAAGTAAAGGAGACCTTCTCAAGACAAACAAATAGTACTGGGCAAAGACATTTTGTCATTTATATCCAGAAGGGGAAAAAAATTTCATCCTCTCAGCCGTGCGCAAATTAGTTTCATTAAAAAAGCTGAACTAAATTCAGTATTTGCAAAGATTTCATGTTGAGATAAATGCTTTCTTTCCTGGAGATCGCATGCTTTTTGTTTTAGATCTATTAATTGAAGGCACAATGAAATGAATTCTTGGAAATTTTCTGACTTGACTTTTGTAATATTTCAACACCATATTCAGTTACATTTTCTTTCCTATTTCTTTTAATTCACTCATTCATTCAACAAATCTTTGCTAAGCATCTACAATGTTCTAGGTACTATGGTCAGAATTCTTCCCGCAAATAACACAATCTAGTTTTGCTTCATGCAAAAGGGTTAAGAGTGAAGATATTTTCACCCCTCATAATCATGCAAAGATACAACTTTCTTTTATCTGATTTTATGCTGAATATTTTTGGCACAAACATATTTTCACTTTTAACAAAAGAAAATAAGTTTAATTTTCACTGCTGACAACAAATCTAAAGGCAGCTTTTTAAGTTCTTGTCTCACGCTGATTATCACTTGTTTTGCCTCGCAGGGCGCTAGCGCTAATGGGGGGGGTACTAATCCTCATTTCTTCTCACTGCCCCTTCCACTACTCCCGCTATTCTCATTTCTAGGAACTTTGCTCAGAATTCTTACGTGCAGACTACAAGGAACAACCTTAGTGGCAAGCACAGGCCCAGGGTCTACTTAGCTATGTTAATTTCTCTCACCTATTTAGTAGCAATTGGCAATAGCAATGGCAGAAGTCACCCTAACTGTGGCCTTCATGGGCCATGAGAGGCCACCAAATAGTAATTTCTGCTTTTTATTTTTAACTGAGAGAAAACTAAATTTAACTAATCATATTTAGAAGGCAAATCAACCAACCAATGCAACAAACCAGCTGCTATGGTTTAAATGTGTTTCCTAAATTTCATGTGCTGAAAACTTGATCTTCAGATTCTGACGTTGATGGGTATTAGGGCCTTTGGAAGGCCCCTGGCGTTAGATAAGGTTGCCGGGGTTTGGCCTCCGTCCTGGGACTGGGGCTTTACAAGAAGAGGCAGGGGGACCTCAGCTGACAGGCTGGCCCCTGCTGCCACCACGCAACAAGGATGGCGCCGCAGTGCACAGGCTGCAGGAAGGTCCTCGCCAGACGCTGGCACCCAGCTCTTCCTGTCTTCCAGAACTACAGAATTAAATTTGTTTTCTTTATAAATTTCCGAGTTTGTGGTATTCTGTTCTAGCAATGCAAAATAGATTAAGATACTAACCAAATGACGTAGGAAGGCTGGAGACCCAGCTAGGATGGCGTCAAAACTGGTGAACAGGAGAGGCCCAAAGAGAGTGGACGGGAGAAGGTGGCAAGCTTCTTAGAGTCAGATTTTGCAGATCAGTAGTGAGAAAGTGTCGCTGATTTCTTCATGTATCTGCGGCTAGGTGGGCTGAAATTTCGTGTGAATAGCAGCGTGTGATTGTGTATTTCCTGTGGTCTTCACACTGAACTCCTGACTTCAGCATCCTCGTATCAGTTTCCCTCCCTTCCCCCTTCTGTCTTTCCCTTTCTTTCTTCCTTCCTCCCCGCCCCCATTACTGACAAAACAGTATTATTCCTGTTTTATAAGGAAAAGAAATTTTTCGGTTGTGCTCCCTGTAGGGCTTAGGCAGATGTTAATAAACTTGTCCTCTTAGAAGTTAAAGCAGTGAGTTTAGTAGTTAAAAGCAGGAGATGGAAGGCAGCGGACCTGCTTCAAGTCTCCACTCTATCTTGGTATCTGCCTGACCTCTAGCAATGAACTTACCCTCTCTACATCTCAGTTCCTTTCTCTGTAAAATGTAGACAATAATGGTATTTATTTTATAATGTTTTGTGAGAATTTTTTTTTTTCAGAGACAGAGTCTCACTTTCTCACCCTTGGTAGAGTGCGGTGGCATCACAGCTCACAGCAACCTCCAGCTCTTGGGCTTAGGGGATTCTCTTGCCTCAGCCTCCTGATTTTTTTTGTTGCAGTTTGTCCGGGGCCCGGTTTGAACCCTTCACCCTCAGTGTATGGGGCAGGTGCCCTATGCACTGAGCCACAAGTGCAGCCCTGTTTTTGTGAGAATTAAATGATTAAAAACCAAAACTGTTGTGAGACTTATACAAACATTATTTTTAAAACCTGTGAATGAGCAGCTATGACACAGGGAACATGAATGTTCAAGAACGCACCCTGGAAATAGATGCCAGGCGTTTGTAGAAGGCGTCTCTGTCGTTTACTGTTTGCAGTGTCAGGGTGGAGGACTTATTCATTGTTAGAGTCCCAGTATTGAGCACTGTTTTCAAAACAATAGTAGACATTCAGTAAGTATTTGCTCAATGAACAAGTGAATAAATAAATAAATAAATTACCTAGAATGGTCAGTAAGTCTTCTGTGCCAAGTCAGTTAATCAGCAGGGTTCAGGAAGAATTATTAGGACATATACATAAGCCTAGCTTCACCCATCCATTTGACATGTCTGTCTAGCCAGGGATCCGGCAGAGGCTGAGGCAGCACGGATACCACAGATGCACTGGGCTAGGCCCCAACCGTTAAACTAGGAAAGGGAAGAAATCAGAAGTGGGGATTAATGAGGTGGCAATTCCCTCTGTGACCACTCATTCTTAATTAAAAGAGAGAAGTAATTTACCATACTCATCTTAGAAGGACTGGTATCAAGGAAAGTTGTGTTGGTCACAATCTAAAGCCCTTTTGTGCAAACCTCATGAGCACTTCTCTCCTTTCATTAATTATTGGAGGCTCAGAGAAACAGATGTTCCTCCTTCTTCCCATCATATTTTTTCATTCAGTTATTGGAGCACCTTGCATTCAGTTTGTTATTTGATAGGTCCCATTCTTGAAGTGAGAGCAGAATTATCAGCAGAATTTTGCAAACTATAAATGGGAGTCCACCCCAGAGACCCTGATTCACAAGTTCCTGCATGTCACATGTCACTTCTGACACCACTTGCCAGGGCCCAGGACTGGCCAGGTCTCGGGCCGGCTTAAGTAGGTTCTGGATGCGGACCACTAAGTTACCTTGCTCTGGTACAGTTTCTCTTAGGTGCCTGAGGCCTATCTACTTTAGCTGGAGAGAGAGAGAGAAAGAGAGTATCTTAGAGAGAGTAAAACAGTCTTAGAATCGATAGATCTTAGTCTTCAGCAGAGCTTGATAATCTTCAGCAGAGAGACGCCGTGCTGGCGTTCTGCAGGCAGGAGAGGAGACAGAGTCAGAGTACGCGGGTCCGTGATAGAATGCGCATGCTCCCAACTGCCTTCTCCTCCAGCCTAATATAAGGCTGATCTTGTGCCTCTCAACACCACAGGAGTAAAGACCGCCAGTTCACCACTGCTCTCATCTCACGAGCTCTCATGCTTGTTAGGAGAGCTAAATCCCTCTCCATGCCCTTTCCACCCAGGTGTTCCATTATTGAGCTACACAGGTATTTCTTGCGACTCTCACTCCTAGCCATAGGCTACATGGGCTGCAACAGCTGCAGGTGTTTCTGTTTTTAGGAAATTCACAGGTGAGACTGAAGAATAGTTTTAGTTAAAAACTATTAGTATAGAAAATGCTTTTTATTAAATTCATTTCAATTACAACTTCAAATATTCTTACTTGTGGATCTTCAGTTTCCTGATCTTTAAAATGAGGATAACATTATAAAGTGACTGTGAGATTCAGAGGTAATAATTTTAGTCCTAGGCAATTG
Organism: Perodicticus potto; assembly: GCA_963574655.1. Lineage (NCBI taxonomy): Eukaryota > Metazoa > Chordata > Mammalia > Primates > Lorisidae > Perodicticus > Perodicticus potto. Next base: position 11,727 of record CAUYRH010018576.1, read on the forward strand.
GTATGTGCTCAATAAAATGCAAGCCAATGTTTGTGTCACTAAAGAGATGTTGTAAGGAAGATGTCATTCTAAATATGAAGGATAGAATTGGAAAAATACAATATTGTTATTAATATAAACAGTTTTAAACCTATTAAATGCTTCTAGTTTACCCAGAATGATCACAAAATTAGATTTTTTAATTAACTTACTTTCCTGTGCTAGCCAGAAAATAAATTTCTATTTAATTCTCACTGCTGAAAATATTCCTAAGACCTAATAATCTTTTCCACTTTAAAAAATCTAGTATAATGCACATAATTGAATCAGTTTTGATCATTTCTATGCCTCAGTGCTTACCATTCAGAACCAAACATTTTGATTGTACAGTGCTGGGACATTGCTGATAGAAGACTAGGATGAAATATCCAGCACTCAGTATCTCTTTGAGCGATTGTTTTACTGCTTTTGTTGGTTCTTTATTTCCAGCACAAGCCATTGTCTGTCCATTCCTGGCAGTCAGCTGGAGGAGTGTTGTTGTGGAGTAGTCTTACCCAGTAGCAGCTGATACATCTCAGTCCTAGAGAATTCTCTCTTCTACGTGGAGTTTTTAAATTCTACCCCCAGCCAAAAAGTAAAAATAAATAAGACTAGTTCTTTGATACATAGCATTGTCCACAAAGCGTCCATCCACGCAATATGAAAACCGTGTTAACAATGGCTATGTACTTTGTAGATAGCCCTCGTGTGTTGGCTCTTTGGGCCATGACTTCGGGGGGACAAGAGCAGGGAGACTGAACCTCCCACTCTTCTAAACCATGTGCCTTGGATGCTGCTAGTAGGTCATCATTTGTTTATACTCCAAGCAGTAAAACAGTCACTATCTTATAATATGATAATACTCTCTTTGCCGAGTTCTCATGAAGAAAAAGTGTGCTACTATCTGTTTTGTTTTGTTCTTTTTGGGACAGAGTCTCACTTTGTCATTCTTGGTAGAGTGCAGTGGCATCATGGCTCGCAGAACTTCGGACTCTTGGGTTCAAGCGATTCTTTTGCCTCAGCCTCTTAAGTAGCTGGGACTACAGGTGCTACCACAGCCTCCGGCTATTTTTAGAGACAGGGGTCTTGTTCTTGCTCAGGCTTGTCTTGTGCTCCTGAGCCCAGGCAATCCACCTGGCTTGGTCTCCCAGAATGCTAGGATTACAGGCATGAGACACCATGCCCAGCCTTGTGTGCTGCCATTTGTAAGACTGGTAGCACAAAAGTACTGAGTCCTTGTTGATCTTGTTTACTAACCTACGCTCAATGCCTACAGGAGTCTCTGAGGAAATCCAACACAAACACACAAATTTGAAGACGTACTAAAATACTTTTGCAATTGTGGAGGTGCTCAACGTGATTCATGTTTTGTTATCAGTAATTATTACAATTTTAATACAACTTTTTCTTTCTTAAATTGTGCATACCTTTTTTGGCACCCTCTGTATTTGTTGAGTGAGGGAATAGATATCATTGTCCTTTCTCACCCTCTGAACCCCCATGACACTTTCACCGTGCTCTCTGATGGCACTCATCATCTTCTGTACTGTAGTCTTGTTACTCATGTAGTCTTTTGCATTATATAATAAGCTTTCCTAGCTCCCTTAGGCGCCTCACAACTTTCTTCCCCCACAAAACATAGCCCAGTCTCTGACCAAGGGTCTCCAAGGTGTACTGAATGAATGTACGTTGTTAAGTAAACCCAATTACATCAATAGTAAATGTAATGCATGTCCGTCATGTATTTCCCTTAAGTGGTCTTGACTAGTAATAGAAATATTCCATCCCAAATCTTCCAAGTGAATTTAACAAAAAGAGAATTACTGACAATATCTTATGTTTTTCTTCCTACATTATTGGAAAGCACAGCACTGCTTTCAAACTCTAAACATGTCTGGACACTGTTTTGATGATATTTAAAGTCACATAAATGTGTAAGACCTATTATAATAAAATCCTTTGAGAACTGAGAAGTATTCTGAGTAGTACAGTTCTTTGTTTTTGCAGAATGCCAGCAGCATTAGGCTCACTGACAAAGATGGGAAATTGGGTTGATTCCTTCTTTTTAGCCTCTGTTGGATGATTGTAATTCATTATTTGCTGGGTTACCTGAGGGTATACTTCATCAACTCTAATGCATTTAGAATGCAGCTGCTTTGAGTCTCCCGGGATCCAGGCTTTCTCAGCCTACCACTCCTCCAGAAATCCCCTCACTGCCTCCCAAAGAAATAGTGGGTCAATATTATGCTTTTATCGATAGCCACACAATTCACGTTCTACTTTTTTTCCCAAACTTTTTTCATTATGTGATTGTATCTGCTGGCTTAGCCCTTTTATGCTAGCCATTTGTTTTGGCCCCAAGCATCTGGCACTTAAAAATGTAATGCATTTCACTGGCTTACTGAATAAGAGATGTATGTCTGTGGTTGTAGTCAGGGATGCTGTGCTTACAAACTCAGGTCTTACTAAAGCACTTCAGCTTCCTTAGTACTCTGTTAATTCTCATATTGGCCTGACAGATTTCATGTTGTTGTGTGTCTATTAACCTTGTACTGTATTTTAAAAAGTAAGTTAGACTGGAGATTGGTTCTAAGACTGAAGACTTGGATATCTGACAAAATACTACAGCACATTACTCAGACCATAAATTGTCAGAGGCAAAGTTGTCTTACATGGTGATAAAGTGATAATTCTGACAAAGAAGAAATGATTCATGCAAAATATCTAGGTTTTAGGAAAATTTGATTCTGTCTCATCTCATATTCTAATCTACAAACTAAAGGTTGATGGCTTCTAAAGCTTTCTTCTAAAATGTGAGTTCACAATATATAAGACAATTGTAAGTAAGTAAGAGAAGGGAGAAATTATTTTTAGCTAACCTAGAGGACACGCTTTAAGTGCTGTCGATGAGTAGAAAATGGGCAATATTTGATACGTATCTGTGTCTGTTCAAAAATAGTATTTTTACCTGGTTATTAGACACAAGTTTTCAGATGATTGAAACTCTATGGAAAATTTGCTCTATTTCAAAGGCCAGACTAGAGTTCGTAACTTTGGTATTTTAACGCACTTGCTATAAATTGTTCATTCATGATGGTAGCCTGGCAAGGGTGGGTACCGGGCTGTATACCTCTAATACACAGGTACACAGGGAAATTGGTGCCACTTTAAGCAATTGTTTAAGAGCTCAAGTCAGAATGAGAGCATTAAAGGTGAATCAGCCGTCAGGAGGATGTGACCCCAAAGAACACTTGAGTGGCTCATGAACAGCATATTGTGATGCTTATCACAATACATGTCGGATGGTTTTCGCACCCGTCTTCCTTCAGGAAACTCTGAGTCACCCTACGGACAGGGCTCAGCCCTTCTCACTGTTTCTGCAGTGCCCAGCCCACTGGCAGCACAGGATAGGTTTGCATTAGTTTTTAAAATAATTTCTAATGTATTACTAATTAAATCAACATATTTAACATAAGTAAACTAGAGTAATAAAAATTCATTCATATTAAGAATGTTTTAAAAGGAAAATAAACTTAAGAACTGAGAGCCAGCCAGGGCACCATAGTTAGCATTTGGCACAATCCTCTAGAAACCTCAGTTTCAGAGTAGAGTATATGAGAGTAACATTGAAAAAATATTTTTTTTTTTGGCCGGGACCGAGTTTGAACCCACCACCTCCTGTATGTGAGGCCAGTGCCCTACTCCTTTGAGCCACAGGCGCCGCCCAACTTTGAAAAATTTGATACGTTAAATAGGAGACAACATAACTATTTGGAAAGAAATAAAGCTTATTTTCGGACTAGCTTCTTCTAAAGATTAAGTAAATTCCGATGTGAATTTTACTATAGGGACTTATAAAAGGGCAAGATCCCTAATCTAAGGTTTCAAATGTCTGTCTATTTAGCTGCCCTTACTTAAGATTAATTTTTAAGTATAATTTAAAGTAATGATACTACTTTCTATATCAGTTAGATTCAGATTAGTTGCCAGTAACAAAGAACCCCACCTCTATCCACCCCTAAAGTGTCTTAAATAAGATAGACATTTATTTTTCTTTTTTTTTTGAGACGGAGTCTCAAGCTGTTACCCTGGGTAGAGTGCTGTGGCATCACAGCTCACAGCAACCTCCAACTCCTGGGCTTGAGGGAGTCTCCTGTCTCTGCCTCCCAAGTAGCTGGGACTACAGGTGCCTGCCACAACGCCCGGCAGTTTTTTGGTTGCAGCCGTCATTGTTTGGTGGACCCGGGCTGGATACGAACCTGCCAGCTCAGGTGTACGTGGCTGGCGCCTTAGCCCACTGAGCCACAGGCGCCGAGCCGACATTTATTTTTCTTTTGTGTAAACATGCAACAGTTACACAGTTCCAGGCGTAGCTCCAGCTTCAGGAGAGATTCAGATTCCTTCTAGCTCGCTTACTATCTTTAGCATGTTGACTATGATTCAACATGGCGGATCAATCAGTCATTGCATTTGCCTTCCAGCAAGTAGGACAAATGGAGGGACCAAGAAGGGCTTATACTTTTTTCTTTAAGAAGAAATGTAGAAGATGCTAAAAGAAAGTATATTTACTAGGAGAAAGAATGTATCTTGGGAAACAAAGTTTTATGGCTGCAAAAAAAATGGTAGTGTTAATTACTATGGCTTTAATCTAAGGTTTAATTTTTCTATGGAAAGGAAGACCAATGACCTCACTCATTTTTTTCAGGAATTACTTTGTGTTGCCTCATTCTTTGTTGTTACATGTAAATTTTATTCTTTAGGCTATTTTTCTTATAACAATAAATTATAAAAATATATACTTATATATTGCATTTGATATATAAATATAAACAAAAATAAATACAATTTTTTTATTTTCTACATTTCCCAGGACATCCTTAATGATAAATAGAGCTTTAATGTTTGCATCAAAGTTTGACAAGACCTGGTCTTATGTTTACACCAAATTCACCTGTGGTCATGATTGAAAAATTCTACCCCTAATCTATTTGGACAATTGACTAATATTTTCTTAAACTGATATTTTTAAATCAGCATAGGTACAACTTTTTATTTGCAAAGGACAATGTTTTTTGAAATTCACAGATTTTACTTTCCAGCTATATATCCTTATTTTTACTAAAATATAGTTTAGCAAGCTAAAAAAATGAAAAATTAAGAACTGACAAATTCTGTAGTGTAAGTCCAGGTGAACTACAAAATAAAGAAAAAAGGAAGAAAGAAAAACAGTGCCATTCTAAAAAAAAATAAAAGAAAGTAAGAAATCCAGAGTTTCTGCAATACTTTAACTAAAATTTTCAAATTTCAACCAAACAAACAGGGAAATACAAATTTTTTAATGGAAATTCTAATATTTGAAAAATGCACTAATAGACACTTTTAAAAAGAGAAAAAAATCACTAAATGAGCTTAAGAGTAGATGTGAGGTGAGAGAAGAGATCAGTGAACAGAAAAAGAATCAATAGAAATTGTACAATATGAAGAACAAAGAGGAAACAGAAAAAAAAATTAACAGATCCAGAGAGATCTATGGGACAACAGCAAACGTAAAAATGACATTTCTTTCTAGAAAGGGAAGAAATAAGAGACGGAAAAAAATTAAAAACATTAGCGGTGGAAAATTTCCCAAATTTGATAATATATATTTTCTTATAATAAATATTTTTTTTCATTTGATAGAGCTTATATAGCATATTTCTCGGTAGGACAAAAAGACATTTTATAAACAATTTGCAATGGAGTCCATCTTTACTATTCCCACTGAAAGTATTGCATGGGTTTAGAAAATAAGATATTTTGATAGTTTGCAACCATTACATTATTTGCTACTAAAATAAAAAGGTATATGTTGCTTGAAGTGTGAGCTTGTTAAATTGTTCATAGTTCACACCATACATCCTTTCAAGCGTTAAGCATCACTTTGAAAATATGGCATGCTGACCTCTTTGTACCTAGAGATGCAATTAAAAATAATGGCCTAAAAAATATTCAAGTAGGAGAGAATGTTGGCAATATGACTCTGAGGCTATTCATTTGACCTTCTTTTGTGGCTTTCAGGCATACAGTTTGTTTTTAAATGGATGGCATGTTGATTATCTGAAGTCATGTCATTTTTCTTCCTGACAATTAGTAAGATATAGAAGGAGAAAACTTCCATGAAGAGAGACTCCAACCAGGCTCCTACCCACGGATCAATAGCATCAAATGTCTCCATAATGTAAATATGCTCCAAGCCTATCTCTAGGGACTGGGAAGAAATAAGCTTTATATAAACAGGTTTTTCATCTTATGGGTAGAAAATAGATGAAGAAAAAAAATGTGCTATGGTTCTCTTCAGAGTGTTTTTGGGGTTTGGGAATGATGTAGGGAAATAACCAATTAAAAGACAGACTACTTCAGGTAAGTAGTCTGTAATCTTACAACCCAGGAAAAGATTCTGATTAAATATCTTCCGGTCTCAAATGTCAGAGAAGACTGACATTCATATTAAGTTACCCAGTTTATATTCTCATAAATGTCTTCTCTTTTGTAGAGAGTATCACGTTTTTAATTGAATACAGCGTATTTTGTTTGATTTCTCATCATACAGATAATTGTTAATGCCACAATAGCACAAACATGTTTTGCCTTTTTTACCAATTCCAGAAACTAGTACAGTGGTTGTTTAATAAATATGGTGAATTAATGAATAAATAATTAGTAAATAACCACTGCTATTTCTTGAGAAATAAATATATTATTGCAATCTAGGCCCCAAACGAATTTCTTGAATGTGGAAACCAACAGTCTCCAAAAGGTACTGCGATCAAAATGAATCAGCTATTTTTAGTTTTTCTGTCACTGTGAACAACATTAATATTCTAGGAAAAGAATATTTAAAAAATTGGTCTCTGAAAAATTCAGAGAGTTAGAGAGTAATTTCACTCCTCTCTCTCCTTTTCTCTCCCTCATCTCTCTCTTCTTTCAGTCTTGTATTTACTCACATATTTACCATTTCCTCTTTCTTTTATTCATTCTTTTTTTTGTTTGTTTTTGAAAGCAGTCACTGTTTATTAACTGACCAGATTACAAAAACAATCAGGGCAGACACCTTAGTTCATTCTTCTAATAAGCCTATTGATTTGGTCTTCCCTGTTACCAGCATCTCCACCTTCTACAAGGTGGGTTGTCTTTTT